>JAJOOO010007320.1:0-56270 GCA_029582685.1 Solanum piurae
CATCAGTAGCAAGAAAATAATTAAAATTACCATCATAAAGATCAAACCTTTCAAAAGCTTTCTCAAACTTTTCTGCCGTGTCCAACATCAAATAGGTGAAATTTAACCTAGTAGGAACATCTAAAGACAACATTTTATCACTTTCTATCTTTTGCATTTCAACACATTTCAAGAAGTTTCTTGTCCTTGTAGAAGATGATCTCACTTATTTCACCATTTGTCTCACCCGTTTGATAGAAGGACCAATTTCTTTCAAACCATCTTGCACAATTAAATTAAGTATGTGAGCCATACATCTCACATGAAGATGCTTACCATCCATCATATTAGTTCCCCACATATCTAAATTTTTGGACAACTCTAAAACCGCCACATCATTTGAAGAGGCATTATCAACCGTAACAGTAAAGACATTGTCCAAATTCCAATCAAGTAAGAAATTACTAATACACTCAGCCAAATGCTCACCTTTATGACTAGTGATAGGACAAAAATTCAATATTCTTTTATGAAGCACCCAGTCCCTATCAATAAAGTGAGCAGTCAAACACATATAATTGATTCTTTGCACCGAAGTCCATGTGTCTGTTGTGAGACAAATTTTTGGTTGTATTTCTCTTAAAGACTTTTTCAAAACTATTCTCAATTCACCATAAACTTCATAAGAATCCCTTGTTATGGTTCTACGAGAAAGAATCCGAAACAAAGGTTGGACTTTACTCATAAACTTCTTAAAGCCTTCTTTTTCAACAAAACTAAAAGGTAGTTCATCCAAAATTATCATCTCAACTAAAGCTCTCCTAGCTACCTCTTGCTCAAATTTCCAAGTCTCTATCGAAGAACTGTTACTTTGAATATTTAACAATTTTTGAATACCAGGTGCAACAGGCAGGGGCTTATACACTTTACAACGGCTAGTCAAATGTTGTCTCAGTCCACTTGTTCCATTTCTAGTTGTATTAGCAGCATATTATTGCTTACAATATAAACACTTTGCTTTAACTAATATATCATTTTCAAAAAAAAATCAAAGTGTTGCCAAACAGTAGATCTAGGATCCATTTCTTTTCTTTTTTTTGTTTCCTCTGTGCCAATTGATGCATCATTGCTATTAGTAGGTGTATTATTCGTAGAACCAGCCATACTTATTCGACTTTGATCAGCCACACCCACATTTAATTGATTTTATTCAGCCATCTATATAAAAAAATATTATTTCACAATGAATTCACAAACTAAGTAACTAGTAACAACTAACAAAAGCAAAAATCAAAAAGAAAAATGAATGGAATAAGAAATATTCATTTTGAAACTTTGTAACTTAAAATGAAAGAATAAATATTGACAATACCTGATGGTGGTCGCCGCCTCACCGATCGCTGGTGGTCGCCGGCTGCTGCGTGAGTAAGTAACTAGTAACAACTAACAAAAGCAAAAATCAAAAAGAAAAATTAATGGAAGAAGAAATATTCATTTTGAAACTTTGTAACTTAAAATGAAAGAAGAAATATTGACAATACCTGATGGTGGTCGCCGCCTCACCGGTCGCTGGTGGTCGCCGGCTGCTGCGTGATGCTGGTCGGCGGTCACTGGCATGTTGCCGGTCGTCGGAAGACGTGCAAAGAAGTGAAGAACCATGGAATTAGAAATAGAAAGTGCAGCTGCCCTGCTGTGCCTATTCCTAATTTCCTATTTTACTAAGTGCTAAGAAAATAGAAAAGTAAAAGGGTAATGTTTGACCTAATTGATTTTTGTCTATTAATTATTTGTTATTAATAAAATATTAATAATATTATAAATATAATATAAAATATTTTGGTAAACCGAAATATCGAATAGTACAAAATCAAATACCGAAAACCGAACCGAAATACCAAAAAATACAAAAATATATACCGAATACCGAACCGAAAACCAAAATACCGAAATAATTCGGTTCGGTTCGGTGTTTCGGTTTCTCGGTGTTTATGCCCACCCTAGTTACAATCACCCTGATTCTCAAACATAAACCGTAGCCCAAGAGAATTCACAGTATTATAAAGTTTGAGAAATTGAGATTGCAACCTTACCTCGTTCACATACTTGTCCCCAAGGTATGTGGCCTTCTTTTGGCTTTCAAACCATTCATATCCGTATCGCTCCACTACTTTATTTCCAAATTTTTGAAATGGAATTTTGCTACTTGAAGACCCGGAAGCTTCGCCCTTTCGATTTCGCTTAGAACCCACTCCGCTTGCAACATTCTTAGCTTTGGGCGCCATTAGTATCAACTAAAAGAAGAAAAGTGAGAAAAGAAAAATTTAAAGAAAATAGGGGGGAGGAGGGTCGGTTGGCAGTTTGGGTGGGAGAAGAAAGAAGAGAAAAAAATTTAGATAGAGAGAGAATAGAGTTGGAGAAAGTAGAAGGATTTTAAGTGGGAGGAATTAGTGGGGAAGGTGGGGTTTTTATGGTGGAACTTGGAAGAAGAAGAGAAGAAGAAGATGAAGGTGAAGAGTTTGGGGGAAGAAAGAAGGGTTGGTTGGTTGAAATGTAGAGAAGTGGGGGGGGGGGGATTCGGTTTTAGGGATTTTAAAAGGGGTTAGGTCGGTTTTTACCCATTTTATAAAAACTTTACCTGAAAATCTGGGCAGTGGGGCGATGGGGGTGCGATGCGCTAGCATAGCGCCAAGACAGGCACGATGAAGTTCAAGGCCTAGTGTGGCGTGCCACTCAGTGCGCCAAGAAAACTTCTCTGAAGTTTACCTCGTGGCGCGACGCGCTTGTTAGTATGTCGTCCATAATATTATTTTTTTCATTTTATGCACTATTACAAACTAAGTTACAAATAATGAAAAATCCTATCTAGCTAAAGCTAATAAATAAAAATAATTCCTTGATTCTAAGAATTTAAACTATGCTAAAATAAAAATTCAAACTTTAAAACAAACTACCTATCTATTACATATTGTTCACGGGTTGCCTCCCGTGTAGCGCTTGGTTTAACGTCGTATCTTGAATCAGCTTGGATAATTCATCATTCAGCTCAAGATCCTCTCGATCACGATCCAAATCTTCTCCAAATTAGTGTTTCACTCTTTGCCCGTTTACCAAGAACGTAGTGCCAGTTTTGCCTTTAAGTTCAACAACCCCATGTTGGATCATTCTTACCAGTTCGAAAGGACCACTACATTTAGACCTTAGTTTTGTGGGGAATAAACCTAATCTAGAGTTAAACAGTAGTACATTTTCTCCCGGGGTGAAAGTGCGAAGAACTATGTGCTTGTTATGCCTCCTTTTTGTCTTTTCTTTGTAGAGCTTGGCATTCTCATACACATGGAGCCTAAACTCTTCAAGTTCATGTAGTTGATTCACCCTCTTCCTACAGGCTAGCTCGGGGTTCACATTTAACCTCTTTATTTCCCAATAAGCTTTGTGTTATAATTCTACCGAAAGATGACATGCTTTACCGAACATTATGTGATAGAGAGAAGTTCATATGGGTGTCTTGTATGCACTCCTATATGCCCACAACGCATCATCCAATTTCTCAGACCAAACCTTTCTTTGTGCATTCACCATTTTCTACAAGATTTGCTTCACATCTCTATTCAAAAATTCCACTTGGCCACTCGTTTGAGAATGGTAAGATGTAGCAACCTTATGAAGAATACTATACTTAGCAAGAAGATTTTTCACTAGATGGTTAATGAAATGCTTACCTTTATCACTTATGATTGCCCTTGGAGTACCAAACCGAGTAAAAATGTTCTTCTTGATGAACTTAATCACAACTCTTGAATCATTCGAGGGAAGAGCTACTACCTCAACCCATTTACTCACATAATCAATAGCCAGAAGGATATATTGGTTTCCATTAGATGGTGGGAAGGGACCCATGAAGTCAATACCCCACACATAAAAAATTTCCACCTCAAGAATGTTACTTAATGGCATCTTATGCCTTCTTGATATAGTACCCAACTATTGGAATTTATCACATCCCTTCACAAAAGCAATAGAATCTTTAAATAAAGAGGGACAAAAGAAACCAGATTGTAGTACCTTATGCGCCCTGCGCTCTCCTCCATATGGGCTAGCATGACAACTTTTGAGCACCTTTTGAACCTCAGACTCCGTAATGCATCTTCTCACCACCCGATCCACTCCTTTCTTGAATAAGAATGGTTCATCCCAGATATAGAACTTAGCACCATGATTTAGCTTTTTCTTTTGTTAGGTTGTTGCATCCGGAGGGTACTCTCCACTCACTATCAGATTTACTATGTCTGCGTACCAAGGCACATGAGAGTCTCTAGTGCCATTAACTGTTCATATGGAAACTCTTCCCAGATTAGTTCCCCTTCATGTTCATGGGAAAAATCTTCCAACCTAGACAAATGATCAACTATTTGATTCTCAGTACCCTTTTTATCTTTGATCTCAAGGTCAAATTCTTGGATAAGAAATCTCCACCAAATCAACCTTGGTTTATCATCTTTCTTGTTGAATAAGTACCTAATAGCTGCATGGTCAGTAAAAATAATCACCTTGGTACCTGATATACCGTGAATTTACGGTATTTTTGATACATTTCACTTAAGAGTTGTGTGTGTGTCTAGGGCTATTTTGTAGTAGAAATAATGTTGTATCTGTTATATTTGAAGGAAATAGGCTTGGACGCGGTTAAGTGAGATGACAGCTGTATATGGAGCATCAGGAAAGTCTGACTAAGTGTGGAACCACGGATGCAACTAACGGATCATCGATCGACCCACGAACCATCCTACACATCAGTCATTGATGAACTGGAGTTGAAGTTCCAGTACCTAATGAAAGTCCTAACTGTGGATCCACAAAAGAGGACCCACAGACCGTAGATCAACCTACGGTCCATCCTGCACGTTCATCAATTATAAACCAGAGTTGAAGGTTCCAGCCTCTATTGAAAAAGTTCTAAGTGTTGACCAACGGAGGGGACCTACGGACAGTAGGTCAAGTCGTTGATCAAAGCCGCGTTTCAAAAGTTTATTTCCTTATTTTGTTTCCTTTTTGTTTAGAACATGGTTTTCTATAAATAGGGGATGTAAACCTCATTTTTTGAGGTTGGACAATATTATTCACTTTTAGTTCTTGGTATTTTGTGGAATTATCTTGCAACTTTAGCAATTTGATTTCTGGATTTTGTTTTACAAGATTTTGACTTGGAAATTCAATTGGAGATTTTGGGTTTCTTCTACTCTAATCGTAAGTTCATGAATTCTTCTTATCAAAGCATGAATTGTGTTCTTTCAAGCATGAGCAGCTAAATCCTCAACTAGGGTTGTGGGAACCATGAGCAATTAAAAACATATGAATAATAATTAATTAATTCTTGAATAGTGTTTATGCATGTATTGGTAATTCTTTCGCTTAGAAATCTTTTTAACGGTGGACAACGTTAGAACTCGCCTCGTTGCTACTTGCCAGACCAATGAGGTAGTCAATGAGAAAAGAATTAACAACAGAGATTTAGTGGATGCTATCTAATAGTCTAATGTCAATTGGTGTGAGGGTGAAAACTAAGCCATACATTGATGTGATGTCTAATCTGAGGTAAAGGTAAGGGTTAGTAAAGTATACACTCGTAGCCAGACCAAGGTGCGTAGTGAAATTCCCTATTTGGAGGACCAATCACTTAGGGCTACCTATCTTACCAACTTTGCATGTAAAAAACTAGGAAATGATTACTATTATTAGGATTACTACGGTAGGATCTCGTGGGGAACACATATACCCTAGTTTCTCTCTCATATTGATAACAACAAAGTTTGAATCCTGGTTATTTGTTACCACAATCAATAATCTGTTACTTGTTTACTTATAAAAATCCCCCCTTTAGTTTACTTGTTTTGGAAATAGTTTGACTAAACAGATATAATCGTAAGTTAAGTCTAAGTCTAGACCATATTCCTCGTGGGATCGACCCCAACCTACAAGTTGGGTTCTTTATTTGACAACGATCACTTTTACTTCTTTAGGGAGGTGTAATTTGAGCGTATCAAATTTTGGCGCCGCTGCCGGGGAATAAAGCTTTTAGATTAAGTTTAACTACATTATTAAACTTTAGTCAATTATTTCTTGATATTACGTTTTATTTTGTTTTTGTTTTCTATAGCTTTCTACTCTAGTGTATGCCAAGTACACGGAGTCGAGGCAAACCATTGACCCCATACGATCAGGAACTAAGCAAAACTTTGAGAAAAATGAATAATCAAGGGGTCCATAATAATCCAATCATACAAGAGCACGAGGATGGAGTTGAATTGCAACCACCTAGAGTTGGTAATAAGAATGATCAGTTTCGTGGTGCTAATCTACTCGGAGACGTATTCAGGGTACAAAATCTGCCTGAACCGAGGTTGCGTGATAACTACAGGGTTGACTTCAATACCGTTGAATCAAAAGGACCTATTGTTCTCCCTCCTCTACCTCTAGGGAATACATTTATGGTGACGAGCAGTCTGATGCAGATGCTTACAACGAGAGGGTTACTTTCTGGGCTAGCTTCGAAAGACCCGCATGGTCACATGGCTAAATTTAGAAGTGTCTGTAAGAGTTCTGTGGGGCGACCCAAGTTGGATATTGATGTCATAGGGTTGAGAGCTTTCCCTATATCATTAACCGGTGATGATGCGGTGTGGTGTGCTGAGCTTCCATATAATTCAATTCATACATTGCATCGAGTGTTCATGGTAAAGTATTTCCCAGTGTCTAAGAAGCTTAACCACAAGGACAAATTGAATAATTTTGTTGGACTACCTGGAGAGTCTGTGAGCAATTCTTGGGATAGATTCACTGCGTTCATCAGAAGTGTTCCAAATCACCACATAGATGATGAGTCATTGAAGTAGTATTTCTACAGATGAAAGGATGACAACGGAAAGGCTATGTTAGATACTATCGCTGGAGGATCCTATAGTGAGTGCACTTTTGAGGAGATTGTTGAAAAATTAGAGAAGATTTCTTGGAATAATAAGGCATGGAGCACTAGAAAAGCTAATAATGGAAGAAGAACATTCATTGTTCAAGCTGCACCAAATCAATCTAGTGATGACACTTCTGAGGAGATGGCTCAGATGAGGACAGAACTTGGGTTGGTAATGAAGCATACGAGTGGAGGTGCAGAGAAAGTGAATGCGGTAATCTATCTGACTAGAACTCCACCACCACTAGTTGAGAAATTCTACTATGAGGAGGATGCTTATTTAGTGAATGATGAAATGGGGGGTTTTCGATCCAACGCCCAAGATTCCAACTAGGATAATTGGCGCTACGGTCAAGGAAACCAAGGTCGAAACTATGGAAACTACAATCGAGAAGGGAACTATGTCTGGAATGGGAACTACAATCGTGACAACAATTACAATCAGAACAACTATGGTAGCATGAATGAGAGAGCTAGGCCCTATGTTCCACCTGTAAATAGTGAATCTGGCAATAGAGAAGCTGGGGGTAGTATGTCATGTATTGAGGATATGATACAGAAGATGATGAAGAGGTTTGATGCGACTGATGAGAATGTGAAGGAGATGCGAAATGACTTGTTTGGAATTGGTCAAAAAGTTGATGCCCATGCAGTGTCGATCAAGCAACTTGAGCAACAGTTTAATCAGTTGTCCACTACAATGGACCCACGTCAGCCTGGCACACTTCCTAGCAACACCATCCAGAATCTGAAGAATGATGGGCAGTGTATGGCAATCACCACTCGAGGAGGTAAATAGACCATTGATCCCCCTATGTCGTCTGAGATTGAAATTGTGGCAGAATAGATGATGATGAGATTGAGGTTGCTGGAAAGTTAAGAATGCAACATAGAAGGAAGCATAGGTGACCCAAAAAGTTGTTCCCATGCCTAGACCTCGACCTCCATTCCCACAGATATAGGTGAAGAAGACCGAAGAAGAAAATTACCGCAGGTTCATTACTATGTTGAAACAGCTTTCCATCAATGTTCCGTTGATAGAAGCTTTGGAGAAAATGCTTGGGTATGCGAAATTTATGAAGATTTTGGTGACCAAAAAGTGGGCCATCAGTTTTGAGAATGATGAGAGGTTGCAACATTGTAGTGCTATTGCTACTAGGTCACTTGTGTAGAAGAAAGAGGATCACGGTACTTCACTATTCTTTGTACCATTGGGTTATTGCATTTTGCGAAGGCGTTGTGTGATTTGGGTGCTGGCATTAATCTGATGCCATTGTCTATCTACAAAAAGTTGGGGTTAGGGGCTCCAAAACTGATTGCAATGCGACTACTCATGGCCGATAGAACTGTGAAGAAGCCCATTAGTGTTCTCCAAGATGTTCTTGTAAAAGTGGAGTCGTTCATTTTTCCGGCGGATTTTGTGATACTTGATTGTGAGGTTGATTTTGAGGGTCCCATTATCTTAGGGGAGACCATTCCTTGCTACTGGGCGCTCCTTGGTCGATATGGCAAGAGGGAAAATGAAGTTTCGATTGAATAATGAAGAGGTAACTTTCAATATATGTAGGTCTATGAAGCAGGAAAGTGATCTCAAGTCCGTATCAGTGGTGAATCATATTATGGAGCGAGTTTCTGAAGTGTCTATTGAAGAGAGGTTGATGCACTGGCAGCGGTAATTATGAATTTAGAGGGTGATGGTATTGAAGACTATGATGAATTAGTTTCCGCACTTGATAGGTTTGAATTTCGTTCCAAACCAAAGAAGTTGGAGCTAGATATGAAGAATCGCGACTCTCCACATGCTAAACCGTCTGATGAAGAAGCTCCAAGATTAAAGCTCAAGGCTCTACCATCGCATTTGTGGTATGTATTCTTGGGGAGATATGACACTTTACCGGTAATCATTGCGGCCGATTTGAGTGAGGTACAAGTAGAGGCATTGGTTTCTGTGTTGAAAAGTTTCAAATGGGCTATTGGATGGACTATTGCGAACATTATTGGGATTCCTCCCGGCATTTGTTCTCATAAAATCCAACTCATGCCGGATAACAAGCCAAGTATTGAGAACCAAAAGACACTAAATCCACCTATTCAAGAGGTAGTGAAAAAGGAAATCATCAAATGGTTGGATGCTGGAGTCATATACCCCATTGCAGGTAGTAGTTGGGTCTGTCATGTTCAGTGTGTACCTAAGAAAGGTGGGATTACTGTGGTTCCTAATGCGAAGAATGAGCCTGTTCCGATGAGGCCAATGACCGGATGGAGAGTATGCATGGACTACCGTAAGTTGAATGCTTGGACAGAAAATGATCACTTCCCGATGCCGTTTATGGATCAGATGCTAGATCATTTTGGTGGTAAGGGTTGGTATTGCTTTATTGATGGGTATTCGAGCTACAATCAGATCTCCATAGCACCAGAAGACCAAGAGAAGACCAAGAGAAGACCACCTTCACTAGTCCTTGTGAGACTTTTGTCTTCAAAAAAATGCCATTTGGGTTGTGTAATGCTCCAGCGACCTTCCAGCGTTGCATGATGTCGATATTTTATAATATGGTGGAGGACACTATTGAGGTATTTATGGGTGATTTCTATGTGGTAGGTTACTCTTTGATGGTTGTTTGATGCATTTGGCCAAGGTACTAAAACGGTATGAAGAGTGCAATCTTGTACTCAATTAGGAAAAGTGCCACTTCATGGTGAAAGAGGGAATAGTTCCAGGTCATCGAATTTCTGAGAAGGGTATTGAGGTTGATAGAGCGAAAGTTGAGGTAATAGAAAAGCTTCCACCACCTTTCTCTGTTAAAGGTGTTAGAAGTTTTCTTGGGCATGCAGGCTTTTATCGAAGGTTTATCAAGGATTTCTCCAAAATTTCACACCCATTGTGCAAACTGCTCGAAAAGGAGTGTAAGTTTGATTTTGATGATGCTTTTCTGAAAGCATTTGGAGAGTTGAAAGCAAGGTTAGTTTCCGCACCTATCATTATTTCACCGGAATGGGGGTAACCGTTTGAAGTGATGTGTGATGCGAATGGAGTGACGCTTGGTGTGGTATTAGGACAGAGGCAAAAGAAGATTCTTCATCCAATTTAATATGCTAGCAAAGCTCTGAATGTGGCTCAAAAAAATTATACAGTGACTGAGCAGGAATTCCTTGCTGTGGTTTTTGCATTCGAGAAATTTCTATCTTACTTGCTTGGTACTAAGGTCATAGTGCATACTGACCATTTTGCATTGAGGTATCTGATGGCTAAAAAGGATGCAAAACTGAGGTTGATTAGATAGGTATTGTTGCTGAAAGAGTTCGATTTTGAGGTGAAAGATAGAAGGGGGACAGAGAATCAGGTTGCCGACCATTTGTCCAGATTGGAGGAGGAAGCTATGCTCAAGTTAGAAGATGGGGCTGAAATTAATGATGCATTCCCAGACGAACATGTATTGGCTGCTTCTTTTGATCTTATCCCTTGGTTCGTGGATTTTTCTAATTACTTCGCAAGCAATTTGATTCCATCTGATTTGTCGTTTCACCAAAGGAAAAAGTTTATGCATGATGTGAAAAAGTTCTTTTGGGATGAGCCTTGCTTGTTTCAGATTTGTGCTGAAGGGATTATTCGTCGCTGTGTGCCCGAAGTTGAGATGATGAGTATACTAGAGGCGTGACATTCATCGCTAGTTGGTAGGCATCATAGTGGTATTCAGACTGCTCATAAAATCTTGCAGTGTGGGTATTACTCGCCTACCATCAACCAAGATGCTCATGATTTCGCCAAGTCTTATGACCGTTGCCAAAGAGAAAGAGGCATTTCAAAGAGGCTAGAGCTACCTATGAATCCAATATTGGTGATTGAGTTATTTTATGTTTGTGGCCTTGATTTCATGGGTCAATTTGTGAGCTCACATGGGATGAAGTATATTCTTGTTGTGGTTGACTATGTGGGTGGAATCAATTGCGCTTCCAAACAATGAGGGTAAGAGTGTTACCGCATTCCTAAAAAAGAGTATCTTCTCCAGATTTGGTACACCTAAGGCGATTATCAGCGATGGAGGTTCCCACTTTTGTAATAAATTGTTGAAGCCATTGCTAGAGAAATATGGAGTTCGTCACAATGTAGCTACTCCTTACCATCTGCCGTCTAATGGGAAAGTTGAAGTGTCTAACAGAGAAATAAAGCAAATCCTTGAAAAGGCTGTGAATGCCAACATAACAGATTGGTCAAGAAGGCATGATGATGCTCTATGGGCCTATCACAACGCATTCAAGACTCACATAGGTATGTCCCCCTACCAACTGGTTTATGGGAAGTCATGCCATTTGCTGGTAGAGCTAGAGCATAAGGCCACGTGGGCGCAAAAGAAGTTGAATTTGGATTGGGGTGCCACATCGAGTCAAAGAGTGAGTGACATGAATGAGCTTGATGAGTTTCACCTAAAATCTCATGAAAGTTCAGCCTTGTACAAGGAGAAGATGAAAAAGTATCATGATCAAAAGATTGAAAAGCGTGAATTTGTTGTGGTTGATTTGGTGCTTTTATTCAAATCAAGGTTGCGCTTGTTTCCTGGCAAGCTCAAGTTCAAATGGACCGGGCCATTCAAAGTCACTCAAGTGTTTCAACATGGAGTGGTCGAGCTCGAGAACAAGAAGGGAACAAGGTTCAAAGTGAACGGGCAGAGGATCAAAGTCTACATGGGGAAATTGGAGAGCGGGAAGTGATTGAGGACTATTATCTTGATAAAGTCTTAGTAATCAAGGGGTATGTGTCGTGCCGCGACGTTAAATTAAGCGTTGCTTGGGAGGCAACCCAAGATGTACAATCTAGCCAACTATAGATATTTCTTTTCGATATAGGAGTTTTCTTCTTTTATTTCAATTTTTGTAAACTCTTTAGATATGTGTTTTATTTTTGTATTAGTTTTGGAAGTTTTGACTTAGGGTTCATAGGTTTTGGTGTGATACTCTGTAAAATTCTATGAAATTGGAACCATAACGATGATTAACTACCAAATTACATGTTGAAATGGATGTGTAGGCCTAATGTGTTTGTACTTGTTGAAAGAAATGACATAAAATTAAACCATATGAAATCTGGCATAAAACTGACCCACGAGATCCCGTCAACAGACCGTAGGTCATTCTATGGATCGTAGGTCGGATACGTGGGCCAGAAGCACAAAGAGTTTTCACCAAGTGTTGAACCACAGTGTGGACTACGATCTGTCGTTCCATCGACGGACCGTTCTGCACATCCGTGGTTCCCACATCAGAGACCCAATTTTGGGTACACTGACCTACAGAGGGGACCTACAAACCGTCATCCCATCGACAGACCGTCGGTACCGACCATAGATCGACAATTCAGCTACTGTCCAAACAATTTTTAATTTTTGTTTTGGTTCATTTCTTGTTCTAAAATTCTTCCGTGTGTTTTATTGGTTTTTTATGGTACTAACTAAGCTTCCATAGATACCATGGCCCCCAAGCAAACTCCGACCTATACTGCTAAGGGTAAATCCAAATCATTAGCTCTTTCGCGATGTATGATCATTGAGTAGGACTCAGAGGACACTAAGTATATTCCTCCCAACACCTGGACCTCCCCTACTGCGCCTCGCACTACGAGGAACCGAGCCCAACTGGTGATTGCTGATGTGGTAACCACTCCCAAGTCTGAGGGGCCACACCGATCGATTCATCAGCTGGTTCAGAGTCACCATCCGGCTCCAGCTCTAATGGCAGCACTGCCTCTTCGTTTAAATCTATAACATGGGTCTCCTTCTAAAACGTTTTCAATTGTTTATTTATGGTTGATTATGGTTGGCTATGATGAATTATGGTTGGATTAATGGAGTATTGATGTTTTATGATGAAAATATCCCTTGGACCCATGATTTCCCCTTCTTCCTAAATTGTGAACTAGGGTATGGCTTGATTGGTGATGGGAGCTTGACAATTGATTATGTTTACATTGATTTAGTTGTTGAATTATGATATCCCTATATCTAGTGTTGTAATTCTAGAAGTTAGGGTTGATTTTGATTTATAGCCTTGAAGGGAAACTTGTTAGGGTTTACACACGTTAATGAAGATTGTATATGAACTTGTGATTCACTTAGGTTGTGATAATCCTATGACTATTGTGTAATTGTGGTATTGATGCAAGATCTTTCTTCCCTACACCCTTACACTTGATCATGCATGAAGTATGTATGTATGTTTATGATAAGCTTGTGGTGTTGTTTGAAATATCATTCTCATGAACCCACTATGAATATAATGTGAAAGGTTTGCTCACATGTTTATAATTCTAAGGTTGAAAGGACATACTCACCTAATGAATCTATGAGCTTTTATGATGTGTGTTGGTTTGAGTGCCTAGTGCATTCTTTCATGAACATGAACTTAAGTAAAGCCTTAGTATGGCTTTTAAAGGGAATTATGCTTAGCACCGAGTGGATATAAAAATGAGATGGAAGCTTATACGTTATAAAGTCCGGCTTCCCAATGTAAGTTATCTTATGAGATGGAAACCTATTACGTTAGAAAGTCCAGGTTTCTAGTAGCAATGTTCATATCCCATAACTATGTGCTCACATAGGACTTTAGCTAGTGGATCCACCTAAAAGCTATTATGTAAAGTTCTACCTTTGGAAAGTGGGACATCTATTTTCGGTGTGGGAGTAAAACACCGGATTCTATATAGCTCACATGGTCTATGTCGGTTAATGTTATTTTCCCTATATGATATGACTATGAACTATGATAAGAACATGGACTTTAATTATGACTTCTTAAGAGGCACTACTTAGTATGAGTGGGGGTATGGGACTTCACTTATGCATTGCACAAGTAGACCTTAAGAGGGGTTATGGTGAGGTCTTCTTATGTTATGAAGACTTATGGATTATTTATGTAAAATATGTATGGATGTTAACGTTTACTTTACTTGTCACGAGTTATGAACAAGAATAACTCCTTACTTATGTATCTTGGTTATGGATGAGGCAAAAGTAAGATATGTATGTTGTTGGTGACCTAAATGTGATATTTCGCATTTGGTAGGGTTATGGGATCTTACCTTTGCATTGCATTTGTGTGGCTTTGGGTTGCTTATATGTTGGTTTGACTTATGCTTCTTCATGAATGTGCATATTGGTTTTTAAACTTGACAAAGGCATGATTTCAACTAAATGTCCCTTTTATGCATGTTCCAATGATTTTTATGCATGGCTTCCATACTTAGTACATTAATTATGCTAACCCATATTTTCTACATTTACCATGAGTGTAGGTTCCGGTCGTTGAGATGTACTTCTTCTTTCAAGTGAATCTTGGGTTGACTATTCCCTAAGCTTGGTGAGTCGGGAACAAAACATTATTCATTTCTAACTTCTATTGTGCTTTCTATGTTTGAGACTTTATTGATGTAAAGGGAATTTGACCCTATTCATATTCTCTATTGTACTAGATGGTGATTGAGAAAATGTCTAGACTCTTATTTTCGTTTATGAAAAAGAAGTTGACTTCGATTGATAAATTTTTAAATTCTACATTATTTCTATAATCTTATGTTTATGATTATGCTAAGGGCTCGTATGAGACCCCTTCGGGGTCAAGTACACCATGTTACATCTAGGTGGTACCCCTGGGTCATGACAAACTTGGTATCAGAGCACAATGTTTAGAATGATTCTAGGATGATGTCTCATGAACCTCGTCTAGTAGAGTCTTGTTCATGAGTGTGAAGCGCGCCACACTTATGAGTGAGAGGCTATAAGATGTTTAGGAACTTTCACTTCTTTCATTACTCTTTAGTCGTGCCTTACAGTTTTAACTCTATGAAGTCCTCTTCCTAACCCTTTTCTAGTGCATATAGGATATGACTACAAGAAGGGCGGCTGCAAGAAGGATGGAAGGGGAGATTATGAATGAGGGAGTTCCTCCCCAAGGTCCTCAAGGGCCTCAAGTTCCTCAAGCTCCTAATGATGAGAGGGTTATGACAAATGTGGAAATAAGGACGACTCTCCAAACATTGACTCATGCTTTAACGACACAAGTCACTAGGGATGCTAGAGTTCAATTGAACCCCTAATGTGAGTACAACCACTTCAATTATAAGGGATTTCACAAGAATGAATCCCCCTATGTTTTATGGATCCAAAGTGGATAAAGACTCACAAGGGTTTATTAATGAAGTTTTTAAGGTGCTTGATGCTGTGAAAGTGTCTCCACAAGAGATGGCGGAGCTAGCCGCCTACCAATTGAAGGATGTGGCACAAGTTTGGTATGAGAAATGGATGGATGAGAGACCCATAAGAGCGGGCCCGGTATTGTTCAAAATGGCATTCCTTGATAGGTTTTTTCCCTTAGAGTTGAGGGAACGAAAAAATGCAAGAATTCATCAACCTTCGCCAAAGAGGAATAAGTGTGAAGGAGTATAGCCTTAAGTTCACCCAATTGTCTAAATATGCTCTAACATTAGTGGCGGACTCTAAGGCCAAGATGAACAAATTTGTTATGGGGGTATCCGACTTGGTAGTCAATGAATGTCATTCGGCAATGCTATCCCAAGTATGAATATTTCACGTCTTATGGTTCATGCCGAACAAATTGAGAAACAAAAGCTCAAGCAAGTGAATAGAGAAGTGAAGAGGGCAAAGACTAATGATGGGAATGCTTCCAAGGGTAAATTTGAGGTTCAAGGTAAACCAAGGCTTAAGAGAAGGTTCTCCACCCAAGGCTCTTCTAGTGCTCCAAAAGTCAACAAAGAGAGGGTGTCTAACCCAAAGGCACAAGGAGGAAGTAATGGTGGTTCTTATGTTGATAGGCCAAATTATGCAAAGTGTGGTAAGAAGAATGGTGGTAAGTTCCTAGTTGACATGAATTGTTGCTATGGTTGTGGGAAAAGCAGATATTTGATGAGAGATTTTCCCACGCTAAAGGTTCTAGGGAGAGAGGGCTAGCAAGTCCCTCCTAATGGCTCAAATTCTGATGCTCTTAAGAAAAATTGCTTTTATGCTCTCCGATCCCGAGGTGACCAAGAGAGTTCCCTGGATGTTGTAACGGGTATGTTGCAATTCTTTTCCATTGATGTTTATGCATTGTTAGACCCCGGTACCACCTTGTCATTTGTTACGCCTTTTGTGGCTATGAAATTTGAAATGCTCCCCGAAGAGTTACTAGAACCTT
Organism: Solanum piurae; assembly: GCA_029582685.1. Lineage (NCBI taxonomy): Eukaryota > Viridiplantae > Streptophyta > Magnoliopsida > Solanales > Solanaceae > Solanum > Solanum piurae. The sequence goes on from JAJOOO010007320.1 coordinate 16,127, forward strand.
TTTTGGTGTCTACCCCGGTTGGTGACTTGGTAGTGGCAAAAAGATTTTATAGGAGTTGTCCTATTTCTTTGTCTCATAAAGTCACTTTGGTTGATTTGGTAGAATTAGACATCCTTGACTTTGATGTAATTTTGGGCATGGATTGGTTGCATGCATGTTATGCTTCAATAGATTGTAGGACCTAGGTGGTCAAATTTCAATTTCTAAAAGAGCCAATTTTAGAAGTGGAAAGGGGGGAATTCTTTTCCTAGAGGTCAATTTGTTTCATGTCTAAAAGCTAGGAAAATGTTCTCCAAGGGGTGCATGTATCATATTGTTAGGGTTATGAATGTTGAGTCCAAGGTCCCTTCTTTAGAGTCGGTCCCCGTGGTAGGTGAGTTTTTGGAAGTCTTTCCCGATGACTTACCCGACATTCCTCCCGAACGGGAAATAAACTTTGGCATTGATCTTTTGCCGGATACGCAACCCATATCAATCCCTCCCTATAGAATGGCTCCAGCCGAATTGAAAGAGTTAAAGGAGAAACTCAAGGACTTGTTAGACAAGGGTTTTATTCAACCAAGCATCTCTCCATGGGGTGCTCTGGTATTGTTCGTAAAGAAGAAATATGGGTCACTTAGGATGTGTATAGACTACCGCCAATTGAACAAGGTGACTATGAAGAATAAATATCCTCTTCCTAGAATTGACGATTTGTTTGATCAACTTCAAAGGGCTAATTATTTATCCAAAATAGATTTTCGTTCGGGTTACCATCAACTAAGGGTAAGAGGGGTTGACATTTCTAAGACGGCCTTCCGAACAAGATATGGTCACTATGAGTTCCTAGTAATGTCCTTTGGTCTAACAAATGCCCCAGCGGCATTCATGGACCTAATGAATAGAGTTTTTAGACACTATCTTGATATGTTTGTGATAATATTTATGGATGACATTTTGATCTATTCAAAGAGTGAAAATGAGCACATGAATCATTTGAGAATTGTATTGCAAGTCCTAAAAAACCACCAATTGTATGCAAAGTTTAGTAAGTGTGAGTTTTGGCTAAGGTTTGTAGCCTTCCTTGGTCATATAGTGTCGAGCAAGGGTATTGAGGTAGATCCTAAGAAGAAGGATGCGGTCAAAGGTTGGCCTAGACCTCTAACTCCCACCAATATTAAAATCTTTTTGGGTTTGGCCTGTTACTATAGGAGGTTTGTTGAGGGTTATTCCTCCATTGCCTCTCCGTTGATGGATTTAACTCAAAAGAAGGCTAAGTTTGAGTGGTCGGAGGCTTGTGAGAAAATTTTCCAAAAGTTGAAAGGTAAGCTTACTTCCGCTCTGGTGTTGACCTTACCGGAGGGTACCGATGGGTTTGTGGTATATTGTGATGCATCTTGAGTAGGTTTGGGATGTGTCCTTATACAACATGGTAAAGTGATTGCCTATGCTTCGAGGCAACTCAAGGTACATTAAAAGAATTATCCAACTCATGATCTTGAATTAGCGGCGGTAGTGTTTGCTTTGAAATTATGGAGACATTACCTTTATGGGGTCTATGTAGATGTTTTAACCGACCACAAGACTCTTTAATATGTGTTTAGCCAAAAAGACTTGAATCTCTGACAAAGAAGGTGGTTAGAACTTTTAACGGATTATGACATAAGTGTCCTTTACCACCCCGGCAAAGCTAATGTAGTTGTGGATGCCCTAAGTAGATTGTCCATGGGTAGTGTGGCTCATGTAGAAGATGAGAAGAAGGAATTGGTTTGTGATGTGCATAGGTTGGTCCGGTTAGGTGTCCAACTAGTGGATTCCACCAAGGGTGGAGTTATGGTCCATCATAGTTCTGAATCGTCCTTTGTGGTTGATATGAAGTCTAAACAACACCTTGATCCCATATTATTAGAGTTAAAAGAATCGGTACTCAACAAGTCCGTTGAGGCTTTCTCCCAAGGGGGAGATGGGGTGCTTAGGTACCAAGGTAGATTATGTGTTCTGAATGTTGATGACTTAAGGGATCAAATACTAGGAGAGGCTCATGATTCACGGTATTCTATTCATCCGGGAGCCAACAAGATGTATCGTGACCTACAGGAAGTCTATTGGTGGAATGGTATGAAGAAGGATATCGCGTGTTTTGTAGCCAAGTGTCCTAATTGCCAACAAGTTAAGGCTGAGCATCAAAGGCCCGAAGGTTTGTCCCAAGATATAGATATTCCCACCTGGAAGTGGGAGGATGTCAGTATGGATTTTATTGTGGGATTATCTTGTACTCGAAGGTAACATTATTCTATTTGGGTCATTGTTGATAGAATGACAAAGTCCGCTCACTTTATTCCCGTCAAGACTTCATTTGTGGCGGAAGACTATGCCAAGTTGTACATTAATGAAATAGTGAAGTTGCGTGGGGTCCCCTTATCTATCATTTCGGATCAGGGTACTCAATTTACTTCACACTTTTGGAAGGCATTCCAAAAATGGCTTGGTACTAATGTCAAACTTAGTACCGCTTTCCACCCTCAAACGAATGGTCAAGCGGAACGCACCATTCAAAATTTCGAGGAAATGTTGAGGGCATATGTGATAAATTTCAAGGGTAGTTGGGATGACCATCTTCCATTGATTGAGTTTGCCTACAACAGTAGTTACCATTCAAGCATTGCCATGGCTCCGTTTGAAGCCCTGTATGGCAGGAGGTGTAGATCTCCAGTTGGTTAATTTGAAGTAGGTGAATTTTCTCGAATTGGTCCCGAACTAGATTATGAGGCCATTGAAAAAGTTTGACTCATTAGAGAGAGGTTGAAGACGGCCCAAAGTCAGCAAAAGTCATATGTCGATGTTAGAAAGAGGGATCTAGAATTTGAGGTTGGTGATTGGGTCTACTTGAAAATCTCACCTATGAAGGGTGTGATGAGGTTTGGTTAAAAAGGGAAACTTAGTCCCCGGTATGTGGGCCCTTATCAAATTTTGAAGCGTATTGGGAAAGTTGCCTATGAGTTAGACTTGCCGAATGAGTTGGCCCCGGTTCGCCCGATATTTCATGTTTCTATGCTCAAAAAGTTTATTGGTGATCCGGTATCCATCATTCCTTTAGAAGGTTTAGGAGTTGATGAGAGTCTTTCCTATGAAGAAATTCTGGTAGATATTTTAGACCGGCAAGTTAAGAGGTTAAAAACTAAGGAAGTAGCTTCCGTTAAGGTTTTATGGAGGAATCATCTAGTTGAGGGTGCTACATGGGAGGCTGAGGCCGATATGAAGTCTCGTTATCCTCATGTGTATTGTATGAGTTTTCCATGATTTCTTTATGTTGTGCATGTTCTTGTGAGAATTCATGTTAAGTATAAATTGAGTTTTCATGATTTATATGTTCCTCATGTTGATTTACATTTTTGTATGATGATTGCATATTTGACTTCATGAGGTGAATTGACAAACATGCTTAGTTATGTTTTGATGAAATGACATGTTGGCTCCATATTGTTGTGTTGAGCTTGCTTGAGTTGGAGAATGTAGTTCCTCCCATGTTTATGTGAATTGATGAGTTTCATGCATATTGGGTTGGTAGAGGTAGTTCCTACTTCCTTGTGATTGCATTGATTATGTCTTGAGATGGAGTTGATGTTTCCTCCTATAAATTATGCATTTTTGTTATGTTTCATGCATGATGGGCTGCTAGTCTTGAGTCTTTATTCCCGTAAGGTGTCTAAATTGTCATTCGAGGATGAATGTTCCCAAGAGGGAGATAATGTAACACCCCGGAAAAATGGTAGGTTAACCTAGAGCCTAAACGTGAGGATGACGTCAAGAAAAAGGGTTTAAAGGGTCAAAGCCTAAGGGGCAAGTGCCAAGCAAAAGGGACAAGCCAAGGACAAGGGCCAAGGCTGCCCCAAACTCCTAGCTACTGCCTCAACTTCCACAACCATCAGCACGGCTTGTGGTCATGACCACGGCTCGTGGGAGGGCTCGTGGAGGTTCCTTGGCCAAAGGTGAGAAGCCACCCAAAATCCTAGCTACTGCCTCAACTCCCACGGCCATCACCACTGTTCGTGGTCATGACCATGGATCGTGGGAGGCATCGTGGAATTTCCTTAGTCATTGAGCTAAAGGTCCCAAATGGCAAGGCTACTGCCTCAAGAACCACAGCTCGTGGTCTTGACCACGACTCGTGGAGCCTCTCGTGGTAATGCCTTGGGCTTGAGAGCCTAAGGCACCACTTCCTAGGCACTGCCTCACATTCCACGGGCAGGATCACGGGTCATGATTCTCACCATGGCTCGTGGAGTGGCTCGTGGTGCCTGTACGGGGTTCAATAAATGAGGGTCAACTAAGTAATTTCCTTTTTAGTCCAATTAAAGTGAAGTTGTTTTGGGTATTTTTAGGGGAAGTATATATGATGTTTTTAAATCAAAATCCATTATTCTAAGTCATTATACTCAAACACCCAATTGAAATAAAAAACTTCCTCTTCTTTCAATATTTCTCTCTCTAAACACAAAGAAGAAGAAATGAGCCATTGAAGCTAGGGTTTGTGGATTCCAAAGGTTCTTCCCAAAATTTCTTGGAGTTTCTTAGTCAAGGTATGGATGCTTTTCATCTTTGGGTAGCTATCACCCAAATAGCCCCTTCAAACTATGTTTTTAAGACTTCAAATCCCTCAAGCCTAAGGTTTTCAATCTATAACATGGGTCCCCTTTCAAAACGTTTTAAATTGTTTATTTATGGTTGATTATGGTTGGTTATGATGAATTATGGTTGTATTAATGGAGTATTGATGGTTTATTATGACAATCTTCTTTGGACCCATGATTCCCCCTTGTTCCTAAATTGTGAACTAGGGTATGGCTTGATTGGTGATGGGAGCTTGACAATTGATTATGTTTACATTGATTTAGTTGTTGAATCATGATATCCCTCTATCTAGTGTGGAAATTCTATAAGTTAAGGTTGATTTTGATTTATAGCCTTGAAGGGAAACTTGTTAGGGTTTACACATGTTGATGAAGATTGTATATGAACTTGTAATTCACTTAGGTTGTGATGATCCTATGCCTATTGTGTAATTGTGGTATTGATGCAAGATCCTTCTTCCCTATACCCTTACACTTGATCATGCATGAAGTATGTATGTATGTTTATGATAATCTTGTGGTGTTGATTGAAAGGTCATTCTCATGAACCCACTATGTATATAATGTGAAAGGTTTGCTCACATGTTTATAATTCTAAGGTTGAAAGGACATACTCACCTAATGAATCTATGAGCTTTTATGATGTGTGTTGGTTTGACTGCCTAGTGCATTCTCTCATGAACATGAACTTAAGTAAAGACTTAGTATGGCTTTTAAAGGGAATTATGCTTAGCACCGAGTGGATATGAAAATAAGATGGAAGCTTATACATTATAAAGTCCGACTTCCCAATGTAAGTTATCTTATAAGATGGAAACCTTTTACGTTAGAAAGTCCAGGTTTCTAGTAGCAATCTCCATATCCCATAACTATGTGCCCACATAGGTTTTTAGCAAGTGGATCCACCTAAAAGTTATTATGTAAAGTTCTACCTTAGGCAAGTAGGACATCTCTTTTCGGTGTGGGAGTAACACAACGGATTCCATGTAGCTCACATGGTCTATGTCAGTTAATGTTATTTTCCCTATATGATATGACTATGAACTATGATAAAATCATGGACTTTAATTATTACTTCTTAAGAGGCACTACTTAGTATGAGTGGGGGTATGGGACTTCACTTATGCATTGCACAAGTAGACCTTAAGAGGGGTTATGGTGAGGTCCTCTTATGTTATGAAGACTTGTGGATTATTTATGTAAAATATGTATGGATGTTAAGGTTTAATTTACTTTTCATGAGTTATGAACACGAATAACTCCTTACTTATGTATCTTGGTTATGGATGAGGCAAAAGTAAGATATGTATGTTGTTGGTGACATAAATGTGATACTTTACATTTGGTAGTGTTATGGGATCTTACCTTTGCATTGCATTAGTATGGCTTTGGGTTTCTTATATGTTGGTTTGACTTATGCTTCTTCATGATTGTGCATATTGGTTTTTAAACTTGACAAAGACACAATTTCAACTAAATGTCCATTTTATGCATGTTCCAATGATTTTTATGCATGACTTCCATACTTAGTTCATTAATTGTGCTAACCCATATTTTCTCCATTTACCATGAGTGTAGGTTCCGGTCGTTGAGATGTAGTTCTTCTTTCAAGTGAAGCTTGGGTTGACTATTCCCTAAGCTCTGTGAGTCCTCAAGATTCGAGGACAAAATATTATTCATTTCTAGCTTCTATTGTACTTTCTATGTTTGAGAGTATATTGATGTAAAGGGCATTTGACCCTATTCGTATTCTCTATTGTACTAGATGGTGATTCAGACAAGGTCTAGACTCTTATTTTCGTTTATGAAAAAGAAATTGACTTCAATTTGTAAAAGTTTTAAATTCCGCATTATTACTATGCTCTTATGTTTATGATTATGATAAGGGCTCGTATGAGACCCCTTCGGGGTCAGGTACACCTTGTTACATCTAGGGTGTACCCCTGGGTCGTGACACTTTATGTCCCAATACTATCCCCTCTCTAACCAAAAAATGGCACTTTTCCCAATTTAAAACTAAGTTAATGTCGTCACACCTAGAAAGTACGTTATCAAGATTCCGGAGAAATACCTTAAAAGACTTCCCAAAGACAGAGAAATCATCCATTAATACCTCTACAAAGTCCTCCACCATATCATGAAAAATGGCCATCATGCACCTTTGAAAAGTCGTCGGCGCATTGCAAAGTCTGAATGACTTGCGTTTGAAAGCGTAGGTACCATAAGGAAAAATAAACGTGGTCTTTTCCTGATCCTCGAGTGAAATTAAAATCTGGTTATATCTGGAATACCCATCTAAGAAACAATAGTACTCCTTCCCTGCTAGTCGGTCAAGCATCTTATCAATGAAGGGAACCGGGTAGTGATCTTTTTGGGTGGAATCATTTAGTTTCTGGTAGTCCATGCAAATCCATCAAGTTACTGTTCTAGTGGGGATCAACTCATTTTTCTCATTCCTTACCACTGTCATACCTCCCTTCTTAGGGACACACTGCACACAAGACTTACCCACTTACTATCAGAAATCGGATACACAATTCCAGCATCTAGCCACTTAATTACTTCATTTCTCACCACTTTTTTCATCAAAGGATTTAGTCTACATTGATGTTGTGCACTCGGTTTGTGATACTCTTCCATATATATTTTGTGCATACATAACGCTGGACTAATCCCATGAATATCATCCATCTTCCATCCAATAAATCTCTTTCTCCGCTTTAGGACCCTTAATGCCGCATCAACCTGTATTTCAGACAACTCTGCAGAAAATATTGCATGTAAAAATTTTGTTAGTACCCAAATACGCATACCTTAGGTGAGCAGGTAGAGTTTTCAATTCTAACTTAGGATCTTCTTCGATTGAGGGTTTGGGTGGAGGCCCTAACTCACGATCTAATGGCTCTACTCTACGCTTATGTATCTCCATGACTACCAGATTCAAACACGTCTCTATATCTTGAGCCTAGTATCTCCATCTGAATCATGCCCCACTAACACTCTTTCTAAGGGATCATCGGGTGTAATGAGCTGCGATTCTACTGCCTGATCTACAACTGTAATGGCAAACAACTCTTCATAGATGGAAGGAAATTTCAAGGTGCAATAGACATCAAACACTTCAACATTATCATGCGCTCTCATAGTTAACTTCCTAGCTACTACATCAATCAATGCCCACCGCGTAGCCAAGAATGGACGTTCCAGAATGAATAGAACTTCAGAATCAGGTTCAAAGTCTAAGACCACAAAATCCACCGGAAAGATCAAGGAACCTACTTGTACTAACACATTCTCTACTACCCCCTCTGGCCTAGCAATGGACGTATCAGTGAGTTGGAGAATGACAGTGGTCGGTTTTGGACTACCTAACCCAAGCTTATTATACAATGACAAAGGCATGAGATTAATGCTCGCACCCAAATCACACAACTCCCAGGAATGAACACTTAGCCCAATTGTAATCTGTACAGTAAAACTACCCAGATCTTTTAACTTCTTGAGTAATCTATTTTGAATTCTAGAGCTGCACTCCTCAGTAAGTGCTATAGTTTTGCACTCCGTGAGCCTCCTCTTGTTAGCCACTATCTCCTTCACGTACTTAGCATACTTCAGAATACCCTGAAAAATGTCAACCAAAGGTAGGTTAATGTGAACCTGTTTAAGGAGAGAGATAAACTTACCGAAGCATTTCTCTTCATTCTACTTTCTGAACCTTTGTGGAAATGGAGGGGGTAGTTTCTTTTGAGGAACAGATGTCTCAACATTAGAGTTCTTTACCACCTCTTCCACTTTCTTTTCTTTATTACCTTCCTCAGTATCTCTCTTCTTTGGAGCTAGGTCCTCTAGTTTCAACCCACTTCTAGTACTTACCATATTCAATTGCTTAGGGCTTGGTTCAGTGTCACCGAGCAGTCCACCTTGGGGACGCAAGTTCAGGGAGTTAGCTACTTGTACAACTTGTTTCTATAAACTCATTTGGGACATTTGGATGTTCTTATCCTGCTTATCTATACTAGAATTTATGTTTGTACCTAATTTTGCCAAGAGTTTTTGGAGTAACTCTTTATTGGTCATTCCTCCTTTAGGTGCAATTGGATTTACGCCCTGGCTAGGATTTTGGTATTGTTGCCCAGCCCCTTGTGAACAGTATTGGTTTGCCCCTTGCGCTTGGTTTTGGTTTTGGTTCCCACCCCATGAGAAGTTAGGATGGTTCCTTCAACTAGAGTTATAGGTATTACAATAGTTTTGTTGACCTCCAGCTCTTTGCGCATTACCCACATAGTTTACGGAATCCAGGTTTGCCTCACATATTCGGTTTCATGAGCTCCACTACCACATACTCCATACCAACTAGCTGCTTGTTGTACCATATTAACCGGTGCTTGGTTTAGGGACATTTGTTTGAAATGCATGGTCATGTTATGTTGTATCACATCCAGTTTGGCATTTATGGTAGTAGCTTGATCTACATCTAAGATTCCCGTGGCCCTTTGGGCTGTGGTTCTAGGCATTTACCCCTCATAAACTTGATTTCCTTCTGAGAGTCTATCTAATAAGTCAAATAGCTCCTCTTGGGTTTTTGCTAAGGCTTGTCCACATGCTTCACTATTAAGAAGTACATGTGTATTATAATCTAAACCCTCAAAGAGCGTGCGAGCAAGTACCTCATTATCTTGGTAGTGGTGCGGGCAAGCATTCAACATTTTTTTAAAATAGGCCGATGCTTGGTACATATCCTTCCCATGTTCTATTTAAAGCTTAATATCTTACTTCTCAACCGGGCGGTTTTTCAGGGTGGAAAGAATCTACTCAAGAACTTCTTTGCTAGATAATCCCATGTAGTGATGGAGTTGGGTGGATCTGAATCTAACCACTGTCTGGCAGCTCCTAACTACAAGTGTGGGAACAACTTCAGCCTCACATAGTCTGGTGAGACTCCATTTGGGATGTATGTATCACTAATCTCTAAAAAATTCCTAGTGTGGATTTGAGGATCCTCATGGAGGACACCAGTGAATTGTCCCATCGAGTGGATGACTTGTACCATGTTCTATTTTAGTTCAAACGTACCCCTCGGTGGTGGTTTCCTTATACTAGATGCTATATTGGCTGTGAGTGGGACTGCTACGTCACGGACTGGTCTTGCATGGATAATTGGAGGTACATCGGGTACTTCATAGTTTAGGTTATTCACATTTTCTTGGTTGTTACCCTTATTGTTTTCTGGGATTCCTAGACCTAATTCTTGCTGACCTCCTAAGTTAGCCATTTTTCTATGTCGACGTAAAGCTCTTTCGGGTTTGTTGTCTAGTTCGACAAGTTCTCCTTTCCAAGCCAGACTTGAGAGTCAAGTGCCTGTAATATAAGAGCTAAGATCAAGTTATTAACACCTAAATAATCTAATTGTATACTTAAGAAAATCAAATATAAATCAATTTCTAAGCTCCCTGCAGCGGTGCCAAAAACTTGTTGCTCCCCAATATACACACAAGTGTACGCGGTTGCTCAAGTAATATAGTTTCTTTAAGAAATAAATTTTCATTCCCAAGGGACTTGTGATCGACTAATATTTAATACTTAACTCTACAACTAAACAAACGTAACCTTTTAAGAATATTGTGATTATTAGTAACTACTATTCCTACTTATGCAATAAATAAAAGTAGGCAATTGCGAATGACTTTAAGATGATGTTTTAAGCAACTAAAAGACAATTCCAGGGCTGCAACATGCAATGGATTTCATGTATCAGATCTTAGGCAATGAACTATTTTTTGGTTATCAAGTTACTGGTTTATAGGGTTAATTGTATGAGTCGGGTCTCTCGACCTCTAGTCGCCTACTCGAATTAGCTGGCTAACTACATCGTTGAGCGGGGATAGCAGGCCTAACTGGCGAGCATTTATATTTCATCATGTTTCGTAACCAAGTAAGTTATTCGTCCGGGCGTCACTTCTGAACACACATCAACTCACAACGGATGATCAAACTTTCTATATTCTCTGGTCTATCTACTCTCTCCTCTCTCGATTTTAAGAATAGACAATAGATTTATCTTATGGTGCACAAGCATAAAATACTAAAATAAGAATATAGAAGTAACTTATAATTACAACCAAGAATTAATTCAAGAACCTTAAATAATCAACATTCAATTCGTAGCTACAACCCCAGAACTAGGGCGTTTAGCCACTCATAATATTCAAAAACCACAAAATACAATTGTTCATGCAATTTCCAGAAATAAAAAGAGTTCAAAAATTGAAACTTATTACAAACGATGGAACTTGCTCTTGCACACCAAAATAATGTCGAACTCCCAACAAAATAGCCCTGGAGGTCTATTTATAAAAGTTGGAAAATCTAGATTCAAATTCTACTTCAACTAGGAATCCTAGTTTAATCTATTTTTGTTGAAAAAGTCAGAACATGGTTGGGGCACCGCGCCTCCTATCGCACCAAGCCAAGGCTCCTAAAGATTTGGCCTTGGCGCGCCGCGCCCATCAGTGCACCTAGCAAAGGCCATTGTAGTTTGGCCCTTGGCACCTCGCGCCAGACAGAGCGCCAGGCCCTGGGGATTCCAACCTTAGTCTATTTTTGCGTTTCTTTACTCCTTATTCCTTCTCATCAACTCCAATTCCCATAAGAGTTCCTGAAACAACTAATCATATGTTTTAGTGCATAATCATCACAAGTTTAACAAAATCAAGCTAATAGACTCAAGATTATTCATTAATTCAATCTCACCATGGGAAAATATAAGCAATTTTGGGATCAACAGCTTGGAGAAATAGCTCACTCTTGGCTTCTCATAATGCTAGGATCACAACTGAGGTCGCTAAGTAGCCGCCTAAATATGTCATGTACTTAACAAATAATTAGAAAGTGTGGTATCAATACACAAATTACAATGTACTGGTAGGATCATCGATCAACTCCAAAGATATGAATGTAAGCACATAAGTAAAACATAGTACAAACGAGACAACACACACATGAACTAAGTCAACAATACAACAAGACTCACAGTTACAAATGTTGACTTAACATTTACATGAAACATGTCCCACATGATCACAATCAATCCCGATTAACTCAAGGAACCCACACACGACAGATAATGTACTAGGCATTAATGACCTAGTATTTTACTGACTCATTAGACTCAAATTAATGAATTACTACCATGTTTTATTCTAATTGAGGAGGGGGGATATTAGGCCCCATTTCTCTTGTATGCAAACATTCTTTGGAAAAGGCAAGTTTGATGGATTTTAAGTTGATAATCATTGAAGCTCACCGGCAAAACAACTAGCGTCCCATAGGAACCAACAAGTGTTGCACTTGCTCAATACCAACCTGAATGGAATAAAGTTACCTCAGTGCCAACGGTGAAATTGGTGTGGTACAATGCTTGATCGGTGTCTCACCGATCCCAGTGAAGATACTCCTATGAGAACTGAAGGCTAACATGTAGAAGTGACTGGTACTACACAATCCTTGATCAGCGTTCCACCGGTCCAAGATGGAAGCTGAAGAAAAAAAATCATAATTATGGAATTTAGTGCTTCTTTTGGAAGGTTCCAAGGATTAAATGGAGATTTGTGTAATTATGTGACTTTATCTTCTTCCCAATTAGGGATAGTAGAGAAAGTTCTCTTTTTGGTAGAAATTGTTCATAGAGAATAGTGAAGAACTCCTTAGTTTGTAGAGGAAGAAACCTCAAATTTGTATTATTCCAAGCTTGGATTTCAATTTTGCTAATCACATTAGCTCGAAATGGATATTTCCTACTAGGGTATTGCCTCTATGTTTTCTTTTATGAACAACTTAATCCTTAGCTAGGGGTGTGTATTCTTGATGGTGGTGTAAAACCCTAAATGGGTATTGAGTAATAGGTTTCAAAATTGAATGTATTACATAAATCAATTGTTGTCTTGAAGTTTTAACCTAAATATCAGTGCTTGCAAATATTGATTGAACTTTTTATCATCGTTTTGGCTTGAGAAAGCAAAATAGAGTTGGGTAAGACTCAATAGTGAGGGCTTGTTGAAATTTACTTTATGGGTTTAAGCCAAGAATGAGATAATCCGAGTAATTTCTCATTTAATGATATGAGCTAGTGATAGCCTATCTACTCAAGTAATGTTAGGTTGTTTATTTGAAAGGATCTTGGAGTTCGAGAGAATCCAAGGGACATACATTTAAGAGTTTGGAAGAATAACAAATGTAGCCTTGTCCAAACGCTATCCACATATCAATTAATTTGGTTATGATTAGTATTTGCCTATTTGAGTTGAAACCCCCAATTGCCATGCACACACCCCTATAGTCTTTCCAAACTCGGTAGATCATATTTGTGTTTATTTTTGTTATGTTACTTTATATCAGTGAATTTAAGTTGTTACTAACCGCCCCCCCCCCCCATTTGATATGTATAACAATGTGTGTTGAGAATTCAATTTTCTAGTTTTCTTCCAGTAGTGAAATCAAATGAAGGTGGTCCCATCTTCCAATCCTTGTGTACGGACCGGACCTATAAGGTTGGGAATTGTTTTGCGTACGATCGTCTATGCCTTGAAAATGAGATGTATGTGAGGGATTATAAAAAATGGCATCGTTACCAGGGAATTGTTAACGACTGTTTTTTTTGTTAATTTCTAGATTCAAACTTGCATGCATTTTGTGTTCTTGTTACTTTGTGTTTTGTGTTGTTTCTTGCTAAAAATAGGGCAATATGAACCATGCGGATGAAAAAGAAAGTGTTGGTGATTTTACAAATGGATCTTCTACGAATGAAACACCCATGGAATTAGGTTTGGCTCGAGCAATTTGCCTGCCACCGGAGGTAGGGAATGCGGTATTTCAAGTGACAAGTCTGATTTTTCATCTACTATAGATGAAGGGGTTATTCAGATGTATATAAGTAAAGTATGCAAACCAACACTTGAGATATTTTTTGGAAGTTTGTCTCTGCAACACCTTAGAAATTGGAAAGTTGAATTGAAAAGGAAAAGTCCAGTTTTGGCACTGAACTAGTGATCTACGAGTCCTATCTACAAACTGTAGAAAGTTCTACGGGTCGTAGAAAGGTAATCGTAGGACTTGAGTTGAGTTTTGGAATTTTTCAAGTCTCGGTAAATTGACCTACGAGTGAATAAGACGAATCATCATTTGGACTACGGGTCATAGATGGGATCCATAGGACTGTTCCAGACTTAGTGAAATTTTGGGCTGAAACTTGGGTTTTATGAGGTGGCTCGACGATCCATAGAAAGTTTGACGGACCATAGGAAGGTCTCGTTGAATTTGAATGGATTTTTAGGCCCTAGTAAGTGACTCTACAGTTGACTAGTACATGCGTAGAAAGTCCTCCGGACCGTAGGTCTAACCCATAGTCACTCCGATAGTTATTTCTTAAGGATATTTGGTTTTTTTTCTATGCATTTAATACCTATACTATGTCATTTTGACCCTAACTCTAAGACCTATAACTACCTTTCAACTATAAAAACTACCCAAACCTCTTCATTCTCTAAAATCCCCAATTCATATCCAAGTTCATACTCTCCAGTTTTCTCTCAAGTTCAAGGAATAAAGATAATGTTCCTAGCTCTAAGTCTCCTCTTCTCTCTTTCTTTTCAAGGCTTTGATTACTAAGGTAAGTGGGAATTCACCAAGAGTCCCAAATGATTTTCAAGTTTCTAATTCAATTTAACCTAATTTGATTAGGGTTTCATGCAATCTCCATGGGTCTTACTTGAATTTGATTAAATCATTCAGTTTCAATCTTCTTACGCATGAATTGATTAAACCACATGATTTACAATTTATTTCTTATAAACCCATGCTTTTTACGTGATTATGATGGTGAATTTATGAAGAAAGCTTGTGAAGTGTGATTTATGGAAGTTATACATGTTTTATGAAAATGATGTTTATGAACTAAGGATGCTTATGAAATGTGTATCAATGAATTGTAAAAGGGTTTCTCACATATTATGAAATCATGGTTGTGAAAGTTTTTCTCACACGTGTTTGAATCATAATTTTTAGGAGCTACTCTATGATGACTTAGGATTGGATTGGTAGTTAAATTGTGCCTTTCCAAGCATGATAATATGAATATGATTATGACTAATTTTGTTAGGATTTTACTTAGCATCGAGAGGACCTTGAGATGGAGGTTCTCCTGTTAGTAGAGGCAGAGTCTCTAGAAACAATCTTTTTATCCCAAACTACGTGCCCCTATATGATTTTCTCAAATGACCTAGCTAGTGGATCCACAAATAGCATATGAATGAATGTTACAGATACTATCTTGGCAGGTAGAATCCCCTTTTTTATGTGAGGGTTACAATAATTCAATGTTATAGCTCGCATGATCTTAGTGTTAGTTAGTGGTAAAAATCCCACAAAATGAACTATGTTACCTTTAAAGGTTTTATGAAAATCTTAATTATGTTTTAAGAATGCATTGACCTTGTTTATGACTGACGATTCTTTAAAGGTTTTTACTCATGTTTTAGCTTGGTCATGCATATCATGTTTAAATCCTCATATGATCATGTTTATTTCTTTTTATGCATTTCCCCATACATAGTACATTCCATGTACTAATGCATACTTGTGCCTATATTGTTTTATAACACAGGGTCTAACGTATCCCTTTCCGCTCGTGGCTAGATCAGATTGTTACTCCATTGCTTTAGATTGGTGAGTCCTCATATATTCAAGGGCAAGACCATGAAGACTTTTACTGTTTTTATTTATTTTCGTTGAGACTTTGTACGTAGTGTATGGATTACTGATAACGTTCAAATTACCCTCAAAAAAAGTTCAAAGAGTAAGCGATCGCGTTAATAAAAATGCCCAACTAAGAGTCTGGGTTGAATTCCACAAGGAGTGATATAATGTAAGGAATTCTATGAAGAAAATATAGAATGTAAATCAATTCATTTGTAGCAGTAAAGAACAATGGGTGGATAATTTCACCAAATTTACGAAAAGGATTTTAGTAATTAAACTAATATTTCAGAAATTCAAGTAAGTAACAAGTAATCTAGCGGTGCGGGGATCGGAAATTGATGTTATATATGGGTAATTGTGTTGCTCAATAGTGCTAAATATTCATGGATAGGTTGGGCCATCTTCAATGACACTAATCTTCTTTCGATCTCATAGTATCAGTTCATAGAATATTCTTTCGGTCTCATCTATGTACATAACTAAACAACCCATTATGTTACATTATTCTCTCTTTCGAGCAGAATTAGGACAAATAGATTCGACCCATAATCTCTTTTTCAAGCAAACTAGAGACATCAAACCTAAATTACATGTATCAAACTAATTACCACTCCAATCAATCTCTTTCGAGCATCAATAGGAGATCAGAAGTATGATTAAGTTTGAAACCTTAACCTTAAGTTAACCCCATGCTAATTAGCCAAAATCCATGGATGGAAAGTAACAAAAACATAGCAAAACACAATACCCACTACATTAAATCAAAACGCAACCCCATAGTTGCACCTCTAGACTTTGGAATTTTAGCCACCCATTACAAAGTGTGAAGAAATTATACATATCATGAAGGCACACATGGGTGCTATGAAATCAAGCAATTATAAGCAACACCTAGTTTGATTCAACTTCAAATTGTCAATTTTAAGAGCAAAGTTGAAAAAACCCCAAAACTAAAGATGTTCTTCACAAGGTAAAATATTTGTTTCTCTAGAAAGGAAAACTCTTAGCTAAAGACTAACTAAAAATTCCCTTCCCAAAATCTCCCTTTTTGCTCTCTCCTTTTGGCTATTTTAAAATTGGGCCCAAAATTCACTACGTGACCACTTCGGCGACGTTATCGGGCTAGCCAAGCTAATTCGGCGGATTGTTGTTTGTTTCTTAGCACACCTTTCTGTTGCTTTAGGCTTCAGGTGTTTGAACCTCAGTCGGCGAACTCTTTTGAGTTTGCCTTTTACATTCAACGAATCACCAAGTACCACCTTTGTTCCCCCTTAAGCATTCACTTTTCCTCCAAGTCATGTCACCTAAGGTGATGGTCAGCATGTTCTCCCTTTGCATTCAACGAGTTTCCTTTCCTCTTTAAGTTCACCGACTTTCTTTAATTAATTCAAGTGTTGAGCACTATCACTTTGGGTGAGATCGTGCCAGTTGGGCGATCCGCCCTTCTCTTTAGGCAATCAACAATGTGAAGTTTAAACTTCTTTCTATGTTTTTTTTGTCTTTCTTCCAAATATTCATGCTTGTCGTGTCCCTTTGCCTTCATAACGACAAATCATCAAAATATCATTAGAGTAGGACATAATTGGGAATTAAGGACACTAATTGTTGAACTAAACAGACCTCAAATAAGTGTAAATTTACCGGTCATCCATACCCCAACTTAAACTTTTGCTTGTCCTCAAGTAAATCAAGAACACAATTAGTTCAACAAGGGTGTCTACAATAGTTCTTAATGAGATATAACATGCAAATGCCATTACTAGACTGCTCTTAATAAAATGCAACACTCAATCATGATAAAAAAGCTTTAAATGATGACTAGCTGGTATCAAATCAAGCTTAAGCTCACTATAGCTTCTTCTCTAATGCAAAACCATATTTCAACAAATGCATTCAAGTTCCCTCACATCAAGAACAATTCCATACTCTCATAAAGAAAGTCAATAAAAATGTTAGGAATCAATATAACTCTCACTCTCCATAAGAGAAATACATCCAAGTTTCATTCCATAGATTTGCACATATCTTCCAATCATCACACAACCTAGTTCATGCGAGATCTGAAGGGTCTTTTAGGCTTGTAATGGGGCTGAAGGTTAAGGTTTGGTTAATATGACTTAGTGCCTTCACCTTTTCAAAGCATTGTTGCAGTCATTTTCACCTTTTCTCAAGTTCTTTCCATTTTTTTGCACTTGAGAACTCAAATTTTGACTTGTCAATCATTGGATACCCCTTTTATTTCACCAAACTTTTCTTTTCATTTCAATTTTCAAATGGTTGTTCATCACAATATCTTTTTTTTATAAGAAGGGGTTCCTTATTTTTGTAACATATTTCAAAGTTGAGTCTCATTTCATATTTCCTTGACTTCCACTTGGCTTTCTTTACTCCTTCCTTTCCACATCCCCAACTTAGGATTTTGTCATAAGTAGGGTATTCAAACAAACCAATGCTTCGAAATGAAATTTATGGGTGAGAAGTTAGGGGAAATTTGGCTCAAGAGGTTTCAACATGACTGTCAACAAACGATTTAGGCCCAAATGGTTGCACACTCTCACAAGGTAGTCACAAAAAAGTTATGAACATTTGGGTTCCCTCTCAAAATTTCTACCCAAGATCATTAGTTACATTCACCACATCTAGACGATTTGACCAACAATACAAATTCTAGGATTCAACAAGTATGCTTTCAAGTAAAACCTCATCACACACGGCACTTTAAACACAATTATTTAGCACAACCCGACAAGATCATAAACTTACGTGTGACGTTCATTGCAAGGCACACATCAAAATACAACTAGTCAACACAAGATTAAAAAAGATCACTCAAAAGTGCAGCCACATCGATTTCTTCTTGGAATACCAACACCAAACACAATGCTCATCATGAGTATTATCCAAGACATCAATATTGAACATAATCGATACTCGAATCATTATCAATGAAAACTCAAGCATTTCAAATATTTCCAAACTCATGGGGAAAAAATATACGGAGAGAAAAAATTATCTCAAACCATCAAACTATTATAATAAAACCAAAATAACAAATAATACAATTATCAAAAAGTAAAACTGAAAGTTACAAAATACAATCAAAATGGGAATATTAGCACAAGTGACCTCACCCAACCAAAATAAAAATAACAGTGTCCTCAATGTGGAATAATGTAAAAAAAGTATGGGATGAGAGATAAATTCCCCCTGCTAGGCTATGCATGTGGAGTCCTCGAATTTGGAGTCTTAGGAGGAGTGGCCTCATCCTGGGCAATGCCTGAAAAGTTTATCACAGGATGCAACAAAGTAGGCTCAATCAGGGCATCAACTTCCAACACATAAATGGAAGGAATAGTGGAGTCTAGAGAGACCCCACTGGTACTAATTATAGAGGTTTCCTTAAGGGACCTCTTCAATGTAGCATGGACCATTGTCTCCTCAAGATCCTGTAGCTCCGTCAGTGTCAAAACAATTCACTACTCATCCACCACTCTCCAAATCTCCTCTTTATCCATCTCCTCAACCAAATCATCATTGGCCCTATCCTCATCTCTCTCAATATCAGCATTAACAACCGTAGTATCACCAACAGTAGTAACATCCACACTCGACTGCTTAGCCATGATATTCAACACACTAGCAGGTACAACTTTAGGACTATCAAGCAAAATAATCTCACCTAAACTGGGCCGTATCAACCTAAGGGTGGAAATATCAGCCCTCACAGTAGACAAAACATCTGAACTACCCTCAGCCTTTTCTCAGGCCTCTAACCTAGCTGTGAGGTTATCCAACCTCTCTCCATGTGACACTATAGTGGCCTCACACCAAGTAAACCTCTCTCTCAAAGGGGATAATGCAAATTCAATCACCGCTCAATCATTTTGGGAATATCCTTCTCCACCCTTGCAGCTCGTACATCTATAAACCGGGCATAAATTTCCCATTTGATAAATCATGGCCTTGGTAAATAGGGGTCGAGAGAAAGGAGTGGGAGAAGGTGCAGTAGCAACATAAGTAGAGGTAGATGGCATGGTCGAAGGTTGGGGTGTACCTGATTGCTCTATAGAAGGAGCATATAAAGTGGCCTCAGTCTCAAAAGTGACAAGATCAACCACGAGCGTAATGTTTGGTGGTGGCGGCTTCCTCCTAGACACATCATCCCATAGGTAGTCAGCCTCGATCCTACGGATGTCATTGGAGGAGGCTGGGGTGATCAACTCATTAGTCATTTCCCTGAAAGGAACTCACGCAGCCTCACGCAACTGTGTGATTAACATTGAAAATGAGAGAGAGGTATGCTCTTGTCTGGCCCTCAACAACATCTCAAATGATCGACCTTACATTTATTCTTTCCCTATCAATTTTCGTACCCACTAAAACAACTTTTGCATGCCGGAGGATTAATACATTTTGTGATGGCATGATGTTGCTACTTATAAATCCAAAACAATATTTGGCCCAACATTCATATCTTTCTTCTCTATCTTCACCTCGTGAGTCATCCATGGAGGAGAGGTATCAGAGATAAGTGGTGCCAACTAACCTTTGAGAGTGTCGAGATCATGATGCATGCACATCATAAACATGTTAGCCTGATTTTCTAGAGTGCCTAGGGTAGTGTTGATTGCACCTGTGTGGCATTGTAGCATATTATCATGCACTTTAACTTCATCCAAAGGCTTCCAAACTGTGCCCTTCCTCTTCTTTGGCAAGTCTCGTGCATAAGCCGTGTAGAACTCTCAGACCCATGCTAGAACATATGGAAGTTGGGGCTTTGTAAATCCCTCAAACTAATGAAACTAGATAGTATCCCAGATGGCCAAGTAGTCACTCTTGACTCCATCCGTAGAGAGTCATCGCTCTAAAGAATCACGCGTTCTCCAGCAGCCTTGAGCCTGTTGAGGGCCCTTAGATCAATGATCTGGAGAACAAGGGATGTTGGTAATGGGTTTTTCTATTGTATGTTGGGCCCAATCATACTGCCTATATATGTATAACACATGCAAATCATTGTTTTTGGGGAACTAGGTAGAAGGGAGAAAGGTTCCTAGCGAAAGGTAGTTTGTCTTGTCAAGGAGTTACTATAGGTAGTTTGTCTCGTCCAATTTTTTTGTTTTACATTGGAGATTGTTTCTCTCTTAACCAGAGATCTCGAGTTTGAGCCTTTGGTGTGGAAAAATCCTTGGTAGGGAGTGCTTTCCCTAAATGGGGCAGTGCACAATGCGAATCTGAAATAATCGAGCTTCAATGTGGGTATTGGACAATGGATGGAAATTTTAAAAAATATGAAGAATGTAGTTAAGATGACATCCTTAGCTAGTTTACATAATATTTCAATAATTTATGGTAATTATATGGTTACTATTTTTAATTAAAAAGATAGAAAATACGTTCAAGTACAAAAAACCATTTTACTCTTGATTTAAATTAGTTGATTTACAAAATATTGAAAGGCCATTGTCCTATCTTTAATGCATGTGGAAAAAAGAAAAGGCCGGGATCCACAAAAGTAAAAAAATAGAAGGAACAATACACTAGTAGGACAAAAGATAAAAAGGCAGAGGCAAAAAGATCAATACTTTATAATCTGAATTAGTATACATTCCAAACTTATTTATCCTACTATTTGTATTGCAACAAAACACAAAAGAACAATAAGTCCTCGATATCTTACCATACTTCCTACTTCAAATGAATTTAAATTAATCGAACGTACAACAAATCTAGAACAAACAAAATACTATATGTTATAAAACATAGTGATGTAATATGTCCTTTGTAGTTTGAATCCACTCTAAAAAGAAGCTTCAATCTTCATATTTCTATGCTATTTTTAGCATCTACCTCAACCATTTTTTTTAACAACAAATAAAAAGATCATCAATAAGATGATATTAAAGTAACTGAACTAGTCAACCAATTAAAATTATGACGTCAATCTATACATTTTTAATAATCTAATTAATTAAACCATGCTAAACTAAATTACTCAATAACTAAGATATGATCTTTAATAGTACTATACTATATATGGTTATTATTATGTTATACTATATAGTCACATTCAAATTACTAGGTTTTCAACTACTTTACGCTTCAATCATTATATATAAACATAGACTAGCTAATAATACTCTCTCTATCCGTACGTTCCATTTTTATCTATATGACAGTGTTAAACTGGACATAAAGTAATCTTAGAGTTTTTCTTTTAAACATGCTAGACCGAAAGGAGATTCTATGAACTGATGTTATGATATCAAAAGAAGATTAGTGTCATTGACGATGACCCAGCCTATCCATGAAGGTTTAACACTATTGAGAAACACAATTATCCCTATGTGACATCAATTTCCAATCCTCGAACCCCTAGATTTCTTGTTACTTATTTGAATATCTGAAATCTTAGTTCAATTGCGACTTTTGATACCAAAATTGTTTTCATAAAATAGGTGGAATAATCCACCCATTGTTTTTACAGCTGCAAATAAATTGATTTACATTCTATATTTCTTCATAGAATTCTTTGCGCTATACTACTCTCTATGAGATTCGACCCCGACTCTTAATTGAATATTTTTATTGATGACGACCACTTACTCTTCGAATTTATTTTGAGAGTAGTTTAAGCATTACAAAAAATGACACCATTGCCGAGGAGTGATGACTAAGAATTCCATTTGAGAAATTAGTTTGTATATTTTTTTAGTTATAGTAGATTGTTGCTTGGTGTTGTGGTTTTCTGATTTGCAGGTGTAAAACATGAGCGACCACAGTAGTGACAATGATAGTCACTACGGGCAAAACAACAACATGGGTGTGAATGACATGCATATGAATGTCATTCAAACCACGACAGCCATCTGGTTACCTCCTACATTGTTTCATGTATTTGGAACTATGCTACAGCTGCTCCAATTAAGAGGAATGTTCGAGGATTTTAGCTCATGAAGACCCTATGATCACCTTCAAAATTTTGTGGATGTTTGTGGGCCATTTGTGTTGAAAAACATCTCACAAGATTCCATAAGGTTGAGATTATTCCTATCCTCTTTGACGAGTGAAGCTATAATATGGTTGGCGGAGTTGCAAAATAATTTTATTACTCATTTGGAAGAGTTGACTGAAGACTTCTTGGAGAGATAATTTCCTCCCTCAAAGATGGTAAAACTTAGGGATCAGATCCAAAACGTCAAAAGAGTTAGAGGTGAACCTTTACTTGAGACATGGTTACGAGTTTCAAAAATTACTCTTACAATGCCCAACACATGGTGTTCCGGACCATTTCCCACTCAAATGGTGACCTCTCATTCGGTGTCTATCAAAATCCTTAGGACTCAAATGTTTCAAATCTTCATCCATCTCAATTCAAGACAAAAGGGAACGTTGCTTAGTGACACCATAAAAAATCACAAATGTCACACCCCTTTTCGGCGCACAACGGAAGGATTTTTCCAATTTAAGTGACAATATTGATTAGGGATTATTTTATTTTTTAAGAGTCACCACTTGGAATTGAGTTGTGGTGTTTCAAGTCTCCTTTTTGTTTAATCCCTAATCAAAAGGAAATGACTCTTTATTTGGTCTGCGAACTAGAAATTCGCGTAAGAAATTATATTGACTGAGAGGAAGGTATTAGGCATCCCTCAAGTCCCATGGTTCTAGCACTGTCACTTTTATTGACTTATATTTATCTTGATTTTTTTTTGGATATATTATTACATGCCATGATTTGCTCCTATTTATTTTTATTGTTGAAATTTCGTTAGTCTCACCCTAGATGCATCGCTGCATTCTTGGTCTTGGCATACACCGGCTTAGAAGCATAACTGTTTTCTTCTCTCGAGTGTGTCACCTAATATTTTATGTCTCACATCTTGATTTTAACAAAATAAAATATTTAATAGAATAATTTTACCAAGGTGTGTCACCACATCCTTGAATTTCTTTTAAATGTTTCAAAAAAGATGAGTAACCACATTCTTAATTGAGACAATTTCTTTTTTAATGTGTCTAAAATTTTGTCTAATCATTATAAACTAATATTTTTCCTTTATACATAAAATCAAGTAAAGTAAAATAAATCTAAATATTGATGATACAATATATAATTCTGACATTATTTCTATATCCTTTTACTTTATATTTTTATTACTCTTAAAATTAACGTTAAAATTAAGCATACACTTTCTAATCAAACAAAACAATAACGAATTGTAAAAAATTAAATCTCATTTTTTGTTTGATAAAATAAAACAACAATAATTTTTTATTCATTTATTTATTTTAGCCTAACTGTACCTACTTTATCATTATTATCTAAATCAAGACAATAACAATGTTATGACCCGTTCATTTTTAAGAGATCGCAACTAACAAATAAAAATAAAATAAAATAAATCATCGATTAAAGCTATCTTCATTCATGAAATAGAGATATAACAACTATCAAATTAATCATTTCAATCAAATTCATGAATAAAACAAAATATAAGAAAACTTGTTTCCATAAATAAATTAAAGAGATAAGAAAAAGTTGAATACCGCAAAATCTTGACCGAACCTCGATTAGAACACCCACCAAGTTTTTGTAGATGGTTTGTGATGATATATGTGTTGTGTTTAAATAAAATAGTAATGAAAAAGAAAGAAAATATGTGAATATATTGATGAATTTTTGAAAGAAAAGTAAACTAAAAATAAAATGGATTCTTTTTTTTTCTTTTCCTGCGTGAATGTTGAAATGTTTTTTGTTGTGTGTGCGTCTGTGTTGTGTATGTTTTTTTTTCTTTCTTCTACGTGTGTGTGTTGTGTGTTTTGGATCCTTTTTTGGTGAATGTCTGTATCTGTGTTTTTAGTGTAGGTGTGTGTATGTGTATTAAATGTGTGAGTGTGTGCAGGTTGTTTAGGGAAAATGGGGGGAAGTGGGGTGTGCAGGTGGGTAGTGGGTGTAGGATAGGAAATGGGGTGTGTGGGTGTACGTGGGGTAGAAAGGGAAGTGGGGTGGAGTGGATTTTTTTTTAATAATATACTAGTTTATTTATTAAACTTAAAATAAAAATAAAACATATCTTTTTTCATATTTTTAAATCTTTTAAAATAAACTCACTAAAATAAGACAAAATTTAAATATCTAACTTAGACATAAAAGAAACATTTAAGGTATAAAAAATAGTGTAAAACCTTATGTTCGGTCAAAAATTACGTGTCTACAGTTTACCCCTCTTTGACTGGAAACACGAAGAGTTTTCAGACAAAGAAGTAGACAAAGTGAAAAGTTTTGACCGGACTCTTATTTGAAAGACAAAATTTATGCGACCGAGTCTTGGTTTTGGACATCCTACATATCCCGGGTTATAAGGGAATTGGGTCACATGTAGTTCAAGGAGAAGAGGTGATGAGTTGAAAGTTGAGTGAGGTTCCATCGAGGCTCCAGGTCGCGGCTCCTATCCTTACATACAAAAAATGAAAGAAAAAAGTCAAAAGTAAAATAAAAGTACAAGCTCCTATCTATGTGGCTTCTCTTGAGTCTTAAATTTGAGATATCACCTTGATTTTGGTGAGTATCTTGATCTTGAATGGATTCGATGCTTAACGTGCCACTTAGAGAGTTTTTGGCACTCTTCAAAATGACAATTTGAAAATGTTTTTGAATGACTACATATTTTCTTGATTAGAAGTTGAATAGAAATAGATGTCAGGAAGTTAGGTTGCTACATGCATTGAAGAAGCTGATTCGGGCTATCATGAGGATTGATCATTCTGAAAAGAGTTGAAACTTTGTTCTTGAATTTCAAATTCATGTATCGCTTGAAGAAACCTGAAAACTATCACAAACAAAAGAAATAAATAAAAAATTTGCCCTAGTTTTCACTGGAAATTTTTTGTGAGTTATTAGCAAATGTGACTTTTTTAAAAAAAAAAAATTCCAGACTAGGAAGTATTTATTCTAGGAGAAAATAAGAAATAACGTCTCAGACTAGGAAGTGTTTACCCTAGGAGAAAAAGAAAAATAAAATGTCTCAGACTAGGAAGTGTTTACCCTAGGAGAAAATAAAACGTAATGATCTCAGACTAGGAAGTGTTTATCGTAGGAGAAAAATAAAAAATAACGATCTCAGACTAGGAAGTGTTTATCCTAGGAGAAAATAAAAAATAACATCTTAGACTAGGAAGTGTTTATCCTAGGAGAAAATACAAAATAACAATCTCAGACTAGGAAGTGTTTATCGTACGAGAAAATAAAAAAATAACGATTTCAGACTAGGAAGTGTTTATCCTAGGAGAAAATAAAAATAACGGTCTCAGACTAGGAAGCGTTTATCCTAGGAGAAAATAACTAAATCTCATTATGTAGGAGGGTCTTGCTAATCCCATTGTCCAGGAGGGTCCTGCTAAACTAAATCCCATTATGTATGAGGGTCCTTCTAATCCCATTGTCCAGGAGGGTCCTGCTAATTCCCATTATGAGGAGGGTCCTGCTAGTACCATTATGAGTAGTGTCCTGCTAATCTAAATCTCATTGTGTAAGAGGGTCCTACTAATCTAAATCTCATTATGTAGGAGGGCCCTGCTAATCCCATTATTTAGGAGGGTCCTGCTAATTTAAATCCCATTATGTAGGAGGGTCTTGCTATTCTAAATCTCATTATGTAGGAGGGTCCTGCTAATCCCATTATGAGGAGGGTCCTGCTAGTCCTATTATGTAGGAGGGTCCTGCTAAACTAAATCTCATTATGTATGAGGGTCCTGCTAAACTAAATTTCATTATGTAGGAGGGTCCTGCTAATCCCATTGTTCATGAGGGTCCTGCTAAACTAATTACATTATGAGGAGGGTCTTGCTAAACTAAATCCCATTATGTAGGAGAGTCCTGCTAATTTCATTGTCCAGGAGGGTCCTGCTAGTTCCAATATCCAGGAGGGTCCTGCTAATCCCATTATCCAAGAGGGTCTTTCTAGTCCCATTATCCAGGAGAGTCCTGCTAGTCCCATTGTCCAGGAGGGTCCTGCTAGTCCCATTATCCAAGAGGGTCCTGCTAGTCCCATTATCCAGGAGGGTCCTGCTAGTCCCATTATTCAGGAGGGTCCTGCTACATCCCATTGTCTAGGAGGGTCCGGCTATACTAATTCACATTGTCCAGGAGGGTCCTGCTATACTAATTCCCATTGCCTAGGAGGGTCCTGCTATACTAATTCCTATTGTCCAGGAGGGTCCTGCTATACTAATTCTCATTGTCCATGAGGGTCCTGCTAGACTAATTCTTATTGTCCAGGAGGGTCCTACTACACTAAATCCCATTGTTCAGGAGGGTCCTGCTATACTAATTCCCATTGTCCAGGAGGATCATGCTACTTTAATTCACATTGTTTAGGAGAGTCCTGCTACTCTAATTCTCATTACTCAAGAATATCTTACTAAACATAATCATCATTTGGAATTACCACAACATTTTTTAATTTTAGTCCAGTTTGCACCAGAAAAATATTTTTTATGAGTTATTAAAATAAATGAGAAATACTTGTACCAAAAAAAAAATACAAGACAATATCTAATTAGGGTGTTTGTTCCCAAGAAATAAAAGATGACGTGTTCTTTCCCTTAAAACGGTAGTGATTGATTTATTTTATTTTTATAAAAAATAAAAACATGTCCATTTTTTGTAACTGTGAAACTTTGAAATTCTTTTTAATTAATCATTTTTTCAAATTTTTTCGAGTTTGATCTTTCAAGGATATAAATTTTATTCTGTGAGACCGAGCCCATTGTAAGACTGCCTACGTATCTTGTATAACAAGAATCAGGTCAAACGTAGTTCATATAAATAAAAAATATTATTTTTCTGATTATTATTTTTTTGCAAAAGACCTCTTTTAAAAAAAATACTAGAGAAGAAAAGAAAGAAATTAATTCATGATTTTGAATGTTTTGACTTTAGTTGGTACCAACAATTAGTATTATGCATATGAATCACCTTCAACTACTTTCAGACAAATTTGAGATCAACTTTGAGTAATTTCTATAGTTTAAATGGTACCTCATACATACTTAAGTATTTACAAGATATGTTCCTCATGCATAACTTAAGGCGTTAAATTATTCATATCCTCATATTTCAAATGTCCTCGCAACAAATGAAGTCCTAGTTCACACAACAGAAGTGTTCTGATCTTAGGATATTTTTGAAAGTCACTCACACTCAGGAAGATGTTTAATGCATGAGATTGAGATACCATATGTTTGACCCTCATGTAAGTATCCACTAATGTGAGAACACAAAAAATGAGATCAAATAGAACTTGTCATTGGCTTGTAATGTAGGCTTAGGGAAAGGTAGGATGTTCATTTGGGATAAAATGATTATTTCCTCCTTAAAATTTGCACAATGCTAATATTTTTTATTTTTGCATTTGAACTTTGTTTTCTTGAAAGTTTCTCCTCATTTATTTTCTTCTTCTTATTTTCTCATTTTTTTCTCCTTTTTGTTAGAGATTTTTTTCATTTTTTTATTCTAGCTTTTTTGTCTTTTTTTTAAAAACTTTCACATATTTGTCCTTTTCACTTTGTTATCCAACTTTGGCGCTGCGTAGCTAATTAATAATGCGCTCAAGGAGGTGGAACCAAGAAATAGTGCATTTATGCACTCAAAAGGATATATACTAAAATACGGTTATTCAAATAAAAATGCTTCTGGCTTGAAATGGGAGTTCTATGAATAACATGTCATTCGGTAGGATTGAAAGGCGCAATCGGATCAAAGAAAGCCTATAATCATTTCTCAATTTAAATGTTGCTCAAAATTTCATCTCAACTAACATTCGGGTCAAGTTCTATATCAACAAAGTCATGCTTTTGAATTTTATATCTAAAGCTCACCACACAATGCACCTTAAACAATGAGGTTGGATTTCCTTAACTTTAAGCAAGATGATTTCTCAAGTATTACATAAACATATCAAGAGATACCAAAAGAAGTCTATAGGTCACAACAAAGTTGGTCTGTCTTGCCAAATAGTTTAACACTTTATTATTTTTTCTTATGCACACTCCTAAGTATGTTGGTACCAATCAAGTCAAAAAAAATCCCCATTTTTTTTTGCCCCAGTTTTTTTGACGAGAACTTTTTAGATTTTTTCTTGGTTGGACCGAACCTCAGGATAAGGCTGCCTACGTATCTTGTCAAAGCAAAAATCAGGTCGAACGTAGTTCAGGAAGATTATAAACACAACATTATTTTTAATAAGAAATACTTCTTTTTTTAAAAAAAATTAAATAAGGATCACTGAACCTGAGGAAGATTGCCTACGTATCTCATGGAGTTGAGAATCAGGTATGTGCGTAGTTTGTCCAGATTGGACAGTTAAATAAACATTAAGACATTTACACTTGTTTTAACAAATGCATCATTTTCCAACGTATTACGAAAGCAAAAATATTTTGAATATTTTTTTATTAACTGTATAAAAGAAATTTAAATTTTGGTTAAGTAGTGAAAAATCTTTCATTTCATTTTCTAGAAATGTATAATAACTTTTTAAAAAATATTTTTTTTTTTATGTCTTCTCTTCTTCTTATTTTTTTGTAAAAATCAAAATTTCATTACACTAATCACACTAAAATGAGTCAACTTCTAGAGACTTTCTAAATAAATTCATTTTCATGTAGCACATAAAATGAGCTAAGTGGTCAAGTAAGAGAGGGATACTTTTCCTAGGCGGACCCAACTCTTGTTTTGAGGCTCACTAAGTCACATGCAAATGATGCAAATAAGCGGAGTCTTCTAAGGATAACCCTGTCTATATTCTAGTTTTACTAGGTTCAAACCTGAATAAGATAGGTATCTAGACTGGCTTACCCGAGTAGACAACTCGACCCAAGGAGGGACAACTTATCGGTAGCATCGCTTTTCCAACTTCATTGTTGATCCAACCTTGTCTAACATGTGTGACTAAAAATCCTTCACTGGGTGTCAAGACACTCTAGTTTTATCTTAATAGAAGTAGGATGCATAACTGCATTCCTGTGAATGTGTGTGAGTGTTACAAGAGACTTAGAGTAGTTGAGGAAGCGAAGACAATTTAATACAATTCAACAATATAAGTGATAAATGAGCAACAAGTAGCACATTAGTCCATTATACACAATATATCCAAAAAATACAATAATAAAATTAAGTAAAAGTCAATATAACAAAGCTCGAATTCTGGTTAATCCTCAGCGGAGTCGCCAGAGATGTCACACCCCCTTTTGCACGCGCAGTAAAGATTTTTCCAATTAAAGTAACGGTATTGATTAGGAATTATTTTTCCTTTCTTCGGAGTCGCCACTTGGAATTAAGTTATGGTCTTCCAAGTCACCTTTTTGTTTAATCCCTAATCAAAAGGAAATGACTCTTTATTTGGTCTGCAAATCAAAAATTCGGGTAAGGAATTATGTTGACCGAGGGAAAAGTATTAGGCATCCCTCGAGTCTCGTGGTTCTAGCACGGTCGCTTTTATTGACTTATACTTATTTTATGTATCTTTTGGATATATTTTTATAGGCCATGATTTGGTCGCATTTTTTATTTGTTGAACTTTTATTTGGTCTCGACCTAGATACGTAACCGCATTCTTGGTTTTGATATTTAGAGGCATAACTGTCTTCTTTGCATCACACTTAATAATTTTATCTATAAGTCTTATGTTAAATTAATGAAAGTTAATTATATATTTTGGACAAGGTGCGTCATCGCATCCTTGAGTTTTTTTTAATGTTTCAAAGATATGTAACCACATTCTTAATTAAAACCGACTTTTGAAACGGGTCATATATTTTAATATTTTACCTATTACTCGAAAGTTTTAGCGTATTATTAGTGATTAAACTACCTCTACTATTTATATTTATAAATACTATTTACATAATAAAAGTCTAAAATCTTAAACAAATATAAAGTTATTTCATATTAAAATTTGACATAGATGCATTTATATTTTTAGTATATTTACAAGTCATGACAAAAAACATTAAAAATAAAAATTAAAAATTGTGTAACTCTTCATTTCTTAATTTTTTGTAGGATGAACATTTTTAATTTTAGATAAAGTGGACTAAACAAACTATTAGAACAATTCTTTTAGACATCTAGTTGGTTTTGATTGGACACAAGAGGTACTTAAATGATAACAACGTATGGTACAAAATGAAAAATAATGTACAGTAGAATAAATAGGAAATATTTTAATATTATTGTGTCAAAATTAAACACACCTAAATTTCGAGCAAACTTCATAACATTGGAATCATGTATTATATAATCATAAAAATCAAAATATATAATAAAATTAAACGGTACCTCTTGCGAAAATTCAATTCACGAAAAGGAAACAATCATAATAAGGAACTACGAACTCGAAACCACAAAAGTGAACCTCGACCTCACTTTTGTTTGTGAGTGAAAGAAATATAATATACAAAAAAAATGTGAGGAGTTGTGGGATTTTTGGTTTTTTTTTCCGTGTGTTGCTGCCTTGTAGTATTGCTGAATTGTTTCTCCTCTTTTTCTTTCAAGTGCTCGTGTGTGTGTGTCTTTTTTTTTTTTTCTTCTTTTTTTTGTTGTACGTTTTTCTGTAGTTTTTTTTTGTGCAGATATGTATGTATTTTTGTTTTTTGGTAATATGTGGGAGTATTTTTGTTTGTGTGTTCTCAGGAAGTGGTCTTTTGCTAGGCTTAGAATTGTAACATAGTTGTACGTGTGGAGAAGGAAGTATGTTGCTGAATTTTTTCTCTCTCTTCTATATTGTTGTACGTTTTTGTGTGTGGGATTTTTTGGTAGTTGATGGTATTTCTTTTGATTTGTTGTGCGTGTGTGTGTGTTTTTTTCTTCTTTTTGGCTGAGTTTTCTTTTTTGGGGTTTCTTTTTTTTGTGTCCTGTATGTGTATGTCTGTGTGTGTGTTAAATGTGTTGTGTGTATATTTGTAGTGTGTTGATGGTGAAGTGGGGGTGAGGGAGTAGTGTGGTACGTGGTGTGGTGTGTGTTGTGTGGAGTGGGAATTGTGGGTAGAGGTTTAGGGGGTAATGGGTAGTTGGGTAAATTATTATTTTTTAAAATAATTAATATAATATAATATAATATTATTTAGTTATTTTTTAAACTAACAAAAATTGAGTAGCTAATAAAAAATTATAAATAAGAAATACTAGTTTATTTATTAAACTAAAATAAAAATAAAACATATCTTTTTTCATATTTTCAAATCTTTTAAAATAAACTCACTAAAATAAGACAAAATTAAAATATCTAACTTAGACATAAAGAAACATTTAAGGAATAAAAAATAGTGTAAAATCTTATGTTCGGTCAAAAATTACGCGTCTACACCAAGAATGATTGTTGAGGAACTGAGAACAATGTTGTGCCACGACGTTAAATAAGACGCTTCTTGGGAGGCAACTCAAGTTTATTTTTATTTTATTCCTTTCAATAACGGGTGCTGCGAGTTCAGGTTGCAATGAAGGCATTGTGCAGACAGATTTAAATCCGTATTCTGAGCTGGAAAAAGCGAAATAGCGTACTGCCAACTTAGGTGATCTAAGCTCCAATTGGCGATCCGTTGAAGTACACTAGGTAAACTCCATCGAGTTTGCCAAATTTGCCTTCACATTTGGTATCTTTCAGGTCTCATCAGCAAGTTTTAGCTCCTTCGATGATTCGCCAAATGTGTTTGGTGACATTAGTCGAAGTTTGTCAAGTGGGTGTGGCTTAAATATGTCAAGAGTCTTTTCAAATTTAAAAAGAAACCATTTCATCTCTTTGTGCTTATTCCCCTTCTAAACCCCCAATACCCTCATTTTAGTGATTGTGTACCTTTTTATGTGATTTTAACTGCTCGGAGTGCGTTGGATTTCTTGCATCTCGATCCCAACCCTATTCCCCTCATTTTTTGTGTTGTGCTACTATTTGAGGTTGGTGTTTGATTTCTATCTAATCATTTATGATGGAATTTGTTGCTTTTGATGTGGGCTTAGTGCCATTTGAAGTGTATTATTTTTTAATTTCTTTGGGTAATGTTAAATAGATCATATTGAACTGTGCGCATGAGTTAGTTAGTTGATTTCGTGCCAGAATAGCTAAACTTGCTTATGTTGGAGAAAATTTGGAATTGAACCCTTGTGTATACTGGGTCTTAGTTGAATTGTTTATGGGTAAAATCTAATTAGCCCAGTATTGCTCCGATTGCATGATTTTACCTAGATGGAGTGACAACCTTCTTAAGGGTAAATAGTCCTTTTGGGTAATACTTTGTGATATTTGGAGGAAGTCTGAGTACCCATAAGTAGAAAAGCAGGTGGGTAGATGATGAGTCGGGGATTTCGACTCATTTAGGGATTAATATTCAAAGATTTAATGTCCTTAATGTCTATTTTATGCTTATAACTGATGTTAAAATATTAATTTGCAGCAATGAAGGCAAAAGAGCAAGACAAGGACATTACGAGGAAAAAAAGAGTGAAAAAAGATGAAAAAGCTGAAGGAAAGCAAAGCTGGTACTCGCCAAAGCCACTCGGCGACTCGCCGAGTGGACCTTCAGCTCGCCCAAAGTTCCAGCAGGCCAGACCATGGACAAAACCAACTTGGCGATCAGATAAATATTTTGGTGATTCACCGAAGTGTTCGGCGAGTCTAATTTAGCTCGCCAAATGTTACAGACAGAGGTGGTGCAAAGCCATGTCAAGAAGGCGAGAAGAGGAGCACTCAACGCATCGCCGACTAGGTAGGCGAGCCCGACCTACTTCACCAAAAGTTACAGAGCAATTGGTGAAAAGATAAGCCAAATAAGGCAAGAAAGAGAGCACTCGAGGCATTACCAATCATGTCGGTGATCCCGACTTACTTCGGCGAGTGATTCCAATGCAAAAATTTTGGGAACGTATAAATGCAATTTTCAAAAGAAGAAAGGGAGTTCCCACATTGTCCAGTTCTGAGTTTTTGATCTTGAACATTCTAAAGTATTGTTTTTACACTTTTGAGTAGAGATTTAGGGTTTGTTTGATTTGTAGCTTAAATTTGAGCATTTGGAGACTTGTGGATTGTTGCCCAATCTAATGGAAAACTTCGTTGGTAACGATTTCTTGTTCTTTATTATGTTTGTCTAAAACCCCCATTCTTGGGGGTGTGATTATGTAGTTGAATGCTTCAATTAGCTTATGGGTGTTGATATTTACTGATTTTATTGCTGATTCGAAGTGGGTTCAATTAATAGTTTGTGTTTTAATTGAGAAATTGTAGTTGCAAATGCAGTTCTAGTTTAGTACTCTAAGCTTGCTTGAGAAAGAAGTGTTGGAGTTAAATTATTAGTTGATGATTGTAGTGATTGTGTTGTTACGGATTTAGCTTGAGAAAGTGGGCCAGAATGCAATCTTACAAATCTAGCTTGAAAAAGTAGATTGATTAAGGTAATGGGTTGTTAATTTGTGTTGTGCTTGTCGAGGTTCAAAATAACTCGCTTGATTCGTAAGGGTTGATTGAGAAATTACTATTGCACCCAAAGCCTAGCCTACCCACTGGGATTCAACGACTTTTAGTAAATAAGAATCACCCATTTTGCGAAATTGGCATTCAATTTGTCACACTCCTAAGAAACCCTCTCTATTTGTTTACCCTCATTTTCAGTAGTTGTAATTCGGTTACCCAAATCCCCCCATTTGACATTAATTGTCAATACCTTGTCATTTATTTTTATTGTTGCGAAAATGTCTACATTTACAAATTATTAGAACACCAATTTACTTCTTAATCGAATTCTTTAACGCATCACTCCCTGTGGGTACGGGAGTTCTATGCAGCCTACACATAAGCTTTTCCAAAGAAGAGAAATTGGACAATCTAGAAGACTTTGGATTAAGTCAAAGCTTGTGGCAAGATAGTGCACTGCCACGTTGGAAATATAAACGATATATTGGGTACAAAGGGCACCAGCAATGCGTATTTAAAACTCTGAATAAATAAAGGTTTAGAGGAACTGAAGGTTTGGTTGGCCCCTCTCATCTCTGACATCTCCCCACCATAGATGGTTGAGGGAGCAAATATTGAAAAGAAAGATATGAACGTCGCTTCCATATATTGGCTCAGATTCATTAGTCATAATATCATGTCATTTCAGAATGAGTCAATTCTCTATCTTTCGAAGGCCATACTAGTTGGCAACATCGTGGATAGGACAAAGACTAGTGTTGGTGGGCTTATTAGTGAAGAAATATTGATGATGGTCAGACAAAGCAAACTTCCCTCCCATTTTCGGTCTTGATCACACAACTATGTAAAGATGCAAGAGCTCTTTTTTATGGGAGATTGATGTACCTATCACCCCACCTCCTCCAACAACATCCCGAGGATCGAGATGAATACTTATGATATGATGCGGCTCGGATAAAGCCACCGCCACCAAATACAACACCCGTGGTTGTTCCTTCCACTCTTGAAACCGAGGCCACTCCATCGACTCATTTTGTGAAGCATCTAGGTGCACCCCAACATTCTCCCTTGCTGTCTATCGCTACTTCTATTTTTGTTGCACCTTCTCCCTCTCTTCTTTTCCGACCCCTCTTGACCTATGCCATGATCTACCAAATGGGCAATCTTACTTAGTCTGTGGATGTAAGGGAAGCTATGGGGGAGAATGATATGTCGAAGTTAATTGATCAGCCAATTAAGGCTACAGCCTACATTGGCCCCCCTAAAAGATAGGTTGAATCAGTGTAAGGCCACTATAGTGTCACTTGGAGAGAGCTTAGAAAACCTCACGGTGAAGATGGAAGCCCTAGAGTATATAAAAGGCAGCTCAGATGCTCTGACTGTGATAATGGATGAGATAGGTACTCGTATGGTTGATGTATACCAACTAAGGTCTATAGATATTTCTATGTTGTGGGGGTGAGGTTACCTTGCCCGATGCACCCAAGGATCTGCCTAGTAGTGTGCCGAATGTGGCTTAACAACCTAGTGTGGGTGGTACTACTGTTGGTACTATCATTGATGATGTTGTTGATGATGAGGAGGAGGAGAGAGTCGAGGATGCTGATAATGAGAAGACATATGAAGAGTATATTAGGAGAGAGGAGGATGAGCAGATGTTTGCTTTGAGAGCTGCATGATCTTGAGGAGATGATGGTCAATGCTACATTGGAGAGATCCCTTGAGGAGACCTTCGCAGTTGCCACCAGTGGAGTTCTTTCACACTCCACCATTCTTCCTGTTGATGTGTCGGGTACTAATGCCCTGGTTGAGCCTACCTTTATGCCTATTGTAATCACTTTGCGAGGCACTGATGCTCAGGATAATGCCACTCCTAATGAGACTCTAGATACGAGCACTCCACTGGCATATCCTGTCAAGGGGACTTTTATCTCTCATCCCGTACTCTTTTTATTTTATTCCACATTAAAGACACTGCTATTTTTATTTTGGTGGGGTAAGGGCACTTGTGCAAATATTCCCCTTTTGATTGTACTTTGTTACTTTCACTTTTACTTTTGGATAATTGTAGTATTTTGTTATTTTGGTTTTATTATAGTGTTATTATGGTTTAGATAATTTTTTCTATCCATTTTCACTGCCCCGTGAGTTTTGGAAGTCTTTGAAATGCTTGAGTTTTTATTGATAATGATTCGAGGATTTATTGTGTTTAATATCGATGTCTTGGATAGTCCTCACGATGAGCATTGTGTTTAGTGTTGGTATTGCAAGAAGAAACTGATGTGGCTGCAATCTTGAATGATCATTTGAATCTTGTGTTAACTAGCTACATTTTGATGTGAGCCTTGCAATGAACATCGCACATAAACTTTTGATCTTGTCGGGTTGTGCTAAATAATTGTGTTTGAAGTGCCGTATGTGGTAAGGTTTTACTTGAAAGCTGATAACGCTCAACTACACTTCATCCAATTCTAAGTGTAGGCGATCACAATCTAGTATAAACCCAACAAAGAAATGTGGTCGATCCCACAGGGAGTGATATGGTAGAGAATTCAATTAAGAAATAAAAGATGTGTTCTAATTTATTGTAGGAATAGAAATTATCTAAACCATTGAAGTAAATCAAAGGGGTTGACAAATAGTGTCAAATGGGAGGGGGGATAAAGTTTGCCAATTAACAACTATGAAAACAGGGGAGTTAGTCGAGAGTCACTGACCAAGTCGGCGATGCGCCAAGTGTTCTCCTCCATCACCATTTTTCCTTGACTCTTCATCATTAAGACCCTGTAACTTTAGGTGATCAAAATATTTGTCGCCGATCCATTCGGCGGTTCACCGAAGGTCCAATTCCATCGCCAAGTTGTCTTTTCCCAGGGATGGCACTCTGTAACATTTGGTGAGCTAAAGTGCCACTCGGCGACTCATCGAGTGACTTTAGCGATTGTCAGTTTTCACTATTTTTGGCTTTTTTCATCTTTTCCACTCTTTTTTCTCGATAATGTCCTTGCCTTGCTCTTTTACCTTTATAGCAGCAAATTAGCATTTAAACATCAGTTTAGAGTACAACATAGGCATCGAGGACACTAATACTATGAATAACAAGCCCTAATTGAGTTGAAATCCCAGATTTATCAAAAGCATGCTTGTTGAATCCTAGAATTTTTCTTGTTAGTCCAATCATTTAGCTTTGTTGAATGTAAGGAATCATCTTGGGTAGAAACTTTAAGATAGAACCCAAGTGTTCATACCCTTTCTATGACTACCTTGTGAGGGTGTGCAACCATTTTTTCACCATTTTAGCATAAACCATTTGTTGACGACTGTGTTGAAACCTCTTGAGCCAAATTTCCCCTAAGTTTTCACAATAAATATTTTTTGAAGCATTGGTTTGTTTGAATATCTAACTAAGTCCAAAAGGCTAAGTTGGGGTGTGGAAAGGAAGGAGGAAAGAAAGTCAAGTGGAAGGCAAAGAAAGATGAAGTGAGACTCAACTTTGAAATATGTTACAGAAAGAAGGAACTTCTCCTTATTTAAGAAAAGAGATTGTGATGAACAACCATTGGAAATTCGAAATGAAAAAGAAAGTTTGGTGAAATAAAAGGGGTCTCCAATAAAATAATTGACATGTCAAAGTTTGAGTTCTCAAGTGAAAAAGAATGTAAAGTACTTGAGAAGAGGTGAAGATGATTGCAATAGTCTTTGAAAAGGTGAAGTCACTGAGGCAAATTAACCATACCATAACCCTCATCTCCATTACAAGCCTCAAAGACCCTTGAGATATTGCATAAACTAGGTTGTGTGATGATTGGAAGATATGGAAAAACCTATGGGATGAAGCTTGGATGTATTTCTCTTTTGGAGAGTGAGAATTGTATTGATACCTAACTTATTTATTAACTAGATCTATGAGGTATGGAATTGTTCTTGACGTGAGGGTACTTGAACACATTTGTTGAAACATGGTTTTGCATTGGAGAAGAAGCTATAGTTATCTTGAGCTTGGTTTGATACCGGCTAATTTTTTTTATAATGATTGAGTGTCACATTTTATTGAGAGTAGTCTTGTAATAACACTTGCATATTAGCTCTCATTGAGAACTGTTGTAGACACCCTTGTTGAACTAATTATGTCCTTGATTTACTTGAGGACACACAAAAGTTAAGTTAGGGGTGTTGATGTGTAGTAGATTTACACTCATTTGAGGTATGTTTAGTTCAACAATTAGTGTCCTCAATGCCAAATTATGTCATGTTCTAATGATATTTTGATTATTTGCAGTTATGAAGGCTAAGGGACAAGGCAATGATGAATATTTTGAAGAAAGGGCAAAAACATGGAAAGAAGTGTAAACTTTACATTGTTGATCGCCGAACAAGAAGGGTTGATCACCCAATTGGCACGACCTCACCCAAAGTGATAGTGCTTAACACTTGAATTAATTGGAGTAGGTTGGCGAACTTAAAGAGAAAAGATGACTCGCCGAACGCAAAGAGCGAACATGCTGACCATCACCGACGGTGACAAATTTGGAGGAAAAGTGAACTCTTAAAGGGCGAACAAAGGTGGTACTCAACGATTCACCAAATGTGGAAGGTACACTCAAACGAACTCGCCAACTAAGGTTCAAAAACCTGAAGCCTAAAGCAAGAGAAAGGCGAGATAAGGAGAAAACAGTGATCTGTTGAATTAGCTTAGCGAGAGAAATGAGGGTTTTTGGAAAGGGAATTTTTAGTTAGTCTTTAGTTGAGAGTTTTCCTTTCTAGAGAGAAAAATATTTTACCTTGTGAAGAACATCTTTAATTTTGGGGTTTTCAACTTTGCTTTTGAAATTGACAATATGAAGTTGAAATCAAAGTGGTTGTTGCTTATAATTGCTTAATTTCATATCACCCATAACTGCCTTCATAATATATGTAATTTCTTTACACTTTGTGATGGGTAGCAAAAACTCCAAAGTCTAGGGGTGCAATTATGGGATTGGATGTTGATTTAATGTAGTGGGTATTGTGTTATGCTCTGTTTTGTTGTTTTTCATCCATGGATTTGGGCTAATGAGCATGGGGTTAATGTCACACCCCAAACTCAAGGGCGCAACTGGCTCCTAATGCCAAAACTCAGGCCCGAGCCGATTCTGCTGAACCATTTCCTACTAGCGCATGGCATCCACACGCAATCAAGAAATAAAACAAGTATATCTCGGCTTAAAATTAAGCCATCGGCCTGCAAGGCCCCTACCAACTGATCTATAAAAGAAACAGCTACTCCCAGGAGATCATATAAATAAATAGCCAACTAGCACATAAGTCCTGATTGGGCCGTCGAGGCCACCATGATATCTATACCAAAACTAAAAGCAGGTATATATCAATACAATACATCAAACAGCTCACAAGCTTCAGCAAACCAACCACATAGGCCAGTATGGCCATAATGTAGCTATACACCCCACACACTAGTATGCAAGCCTCTAAGAGTAGTAAAGATTGGTGGGACAGAGCCCCAGCCTACCCATAAAAATATATACAACAAAAGCTAACAAACCTCCGCACTCAGACAGCTCCGAAGGAAAGGGCTAGCCAACCGTATAGAAGTCAATCCTGCTGCTGAGGAGGTCTACTCGGATGTCTGTTGGGACCTGCATGCATGAATGCAGCGCCCCCAGGCAATGGGGAGTCAGTACAAAATAATGTACAGAGTATGCAAGGTTGTAGACTAAATGAGCAAGTATCATAATATACCAAAAGCAATCAGGTTAGGAAATCAAATTTAGATAAGCATTCCAACCCACTACTGAATCTAATAAAACACAATAATGATCAAACATCAACCTAACCAAGCCCCCATAAGCCCGGTAGGTACAAATAACATACCACCTACTTAGGCCCCCATAAGCCCAGAAGGTGCCAAATCAATCTACATAACCTTATCGGTAGCCCCTTGTCTTTGTAAGAAGTCACATAGCCCATTTTGGCAATGATATAGCCCCGTAGGCAGTACATAGCCCTCTTAGGCAACATCATAGCTCTCTGGGCTGCACATAGCCCTCTTTTGCATCAACATAGCCCTGTAGGCAACACATAGCCCTCTTTGGCGTCAAAATAGCCCCGTAGGCAACACATATCCCTCTTTGGAAATAACATAGTCCTATTAGACAAAATCATAGCCCCCATAGGCAGTTCATTGCTCAACAACTAACCACAATAGCCCCAAGGGCGACAACAAATAATTGAATAGGCTAAAGGCGAGAAATTTAGCTATAAACAATATATATGAATAATCTCCAAGTCGTTCCTAACTTAGGGTCGTTCTTAACAGATTAT
>JAJOOO010007321.1:0-55725 GCA_029582685.1 Solanum piurae
AAGCATTGTGATTTCATTGTTAAGTAGTGTCAGCATCCTGGGAAATATTTATTCGTGTGATTTTGAGGTTTCTGTAATGAAGTTTGACCTCATTTGACTGCAGTAGCAGAAAAAGAGTGATGCATTTCTTGAGATTAGATAGTTCATTAGGTTAGAATTATTTATTAAATGTGGACTATATATTAACTTATTATTATGCTTTTAGCAAAACTGGCTGAATGTTAATAGTTGGTGGACAACACACAGGTCATGTATTTATGTGGATTCCATATGGGCATGTATCATTTCATGTAATAGGTGTGAGTTGACAATAGTGTAGGTCTGTTGGAGACCTGTGAGCCCATAATGGGGAGGCACACTAGGTTAAGGCTTTAGAGCCTATAAATATGAGGCTAAGTCCCCTTTCTCGAGCTTGCTTTGGAATGATGGGAAACAAACAAGGAAACCTCAGGTTTCTCTTTTCTATATTTTCCCTCTTCAACAACACATTTTAAGATGGCCAAGATTCATTTTGAGTGATATAGGCAGTTTTCATAAATAAATTTAAGAAATGTAGACCCACTTTGATAATATGTTCCAAGAAGACTA
Organism: Solanum piurae; assembly: GCA_029582685.1. Taxonomy (NCBI): domain Eukaryota; kingdom Viridiplantae; phylum Streptophyta; class Magnoliopsida; order Solanales; family Solanaceae; genus Solanum; species Solanum piurae. Next base: position 589 of record JAJOOO010007321.1, read on the forward strand.
TATCAATTTGAAAAACACACGCCGACAAAAATATCTCAAAGATAAAACAATTTATTAATATACCCAGATTCGAAAACCGTAAATCAAGATCTCTAATTTCATAAACTCTCCGTTCAATAGAGGATTCATGAATGACTCTTATCACTTATCAAATTGTTGTTACTAGCAGAAGCACATGTGTTAAAAGAAAACTACTAACGAGTTAAGACCCAAAACCAAGATCAACTTTGAACTTGATTCACCAGGACTATTTTAATAGAATAATGTTGTGCATGTACAGAACAATCAAAATAGAATCACATTCGATAAAAAAACTTCATTTCAGATTTAACTGCGATACAAATTGCGTTAACTTCAGTAATTCGGGCTATTCATCTCATGAACGATTAATAAGGTTCATAATCCATGTAATATGCTTTGATGTCAAGTGTAAATTAACACAACCATAATAATCAGTTAGATTAAGAATACCTATAATATTCTGTAATAGGCGAAAAGAGGGTGTGTACCTTTATACGCTATAGCAATGCACAGCTTAACCTAAGATCTTTTCTCATAAGGTGCCAGCCGTCATAAGCCAAAGTAGAGGAAGACTCAGCTAGTTTGTCTTCAGTTGTACGTTGCTATGGTGGATAAAGGTGCACACCTTCTTTTTGCGTATTTCACAATATTTTAGGTGTTCTTAATTTTATGTGATTATTATGGTCATGTTGCTCAATTAATTTACTCTTGGCAATTGACTATGTTGCATAGATTATGAACCTTATTAATTGTTCATGAGACGAATAGTCCGGAATACTAAAATCATTTCTGCGTAAGTTATGGATTAAGGTTGAAGGTTATTATGTGGCCAAGCAATGTCTAGTTCCCTTACCAATATTGGTTGAGCTCAAGCATACCTCAAGCTTTTGGTTCACTACTCTGTAGATTTTCAAATGGGGTTCATTTTAAACCCCACCATTCTTGCACTCTCAGAGGTATGTTGTCACGCCACGTGCCTACACCCCGGACGTGGCTGGCACTCGAGAACCATTGCTGGCCCCAAGCGAACCCTTGGCCTGGCTTACTTAATTCAGCGGAAGACCCTATGAATTTTTATAATGATCAAAAGCACTATACTCACTTGAATAATAAAATACTGAGAATGCTTAAAAGTCAAACATTCAACTTGGCCAAAATGACAACTCAAGTCTTAACATATGAAATGATAAAGTCAATGAAAAGACTAAAGAACTAACATCTGACTGTCTATGAAGCCTCTAAAATAACTGAGATGGATGTCGGGACAAACCCCACGACATCCTAATGAACTAACAAAGTAACTGAAATCAATAAAAGGAGTCTTCCATGCAAGGAGGCTCACCAACTGACTCTGGAGTGCTCACTGGATCAACGATGCACGGATGCCGATCCTAGTTACATGTGTCTGCATCATAATAAGATGCAGGTCAACTGGCATCAGTACATTGAATGTACGAGTATGCGAGTTGAATTGCTAAACACAACATAGGCTTGAAAAGAATCTGAAGAACTTACCTGACTCAACTCAACTCAACATAACTGAACTCATTTCAATATAAAGCAGTTTAAAACAAATGCAATATAAAGAAAGTTGTTTAAATCATGATGTCAACTCTGTATGTATGCAAAGATACATATAACTCTGAAATGTATGTAAAAATACAATAAATTGTGTATATAAGAATACAATTACTTCTGTGGGAGTTTCTCTAACTGACAACCATCACGTAAGAGCTATTGTGATGATACAACGTTTTGCCTCACGCTGCCAGGGCCGTCCTATACCTTGCCGGGGGTATAGAACCTGAACTACTAAGTGGATCCACTAGTCTATGCTAAAAAGCACTAAAGGAATCATCTAAAAAGTATGACCCTTTTCTACCCATGATGGCTACATGGTTTATGGGGCTGTGAGTTGTCTGAACTCTCCCCCATAACGGTGCTCAATACTACTCCCAAAAATGATATTAGCTCTTATGTTTAAGACATACTTTTTTCTGTGATTTGAGATTAGTGCCCAAAAACTTAGCTCAAAGGCTATCTTGGAAATCAAAGTTTCCTCTCTTGCTTCATTTAAAAAGCGATTACTCTTTTCTGAAAACTAGCTGGAAGGCTCTTTGGAAATCGAGGTTTCCTTTCTTGTTTAAATGTGAAAACATTTTAAACCTTTTGGGAATACATAGTCCCCATATACTTTTGAAGAAATGAACTTCAAACTTTACTCTTTAATCTTTACTCAACTTGAACTTTAAGTCTTAAAACATTTGGAAAAGACTTTTTGAATACTTTAAAGAACTTCTCTTGACTTGCTTCTTAACTTCTAACTTGACTCTTAACTTTCCTTGAATTGAATTATGGATTCAAGGAATGTGATTTGTGATAGGAAAGATCTCATGATGTTTAGGAATGATTTTAGATAGCTAAACATGAGAAAAAAATCAAGAAATCACTATTTGAGGGTGGGTCCGCGACGCGGAGAAGTATTTAAATTTTTGGTTCGAAAATGACTTTTGAGGCAGAACGGTCTGTGACCGCTCCGCGACACGAAACGATTTTTCCCAAATCTTAGGAGCAGGTCCGCGACGCGGAGGCACTGCCCAAATTTGCCCGATGAAAATTCCTTCTTCTCTAAACTCTGTTGGTTCTTTCCCCAAACACTTAGAATCATTTATACCCTCAGATAACATCAGATTCTACTCGAAAATACAACTAAAAACGTGAATCAATCTCAAGAAAACTCCAACAACACAACCCACAAGCATTCAAACGAACTTCATCAAAAATTCAAGAGATTTACTTTCAAATCAATATACTTTGCTGAAATTGAATTAAGTTGGGCGCGTGGGTGAACTAACCCAACGCTATGTGATCTCACATACCTTGTAGGGATCACCCCCGACGAAATCCACAAGCTAAACTCGACGATCTTGACGAATCTTGCTTCTCTTCTCCTTTCTCCTCTTCTATTCTCTTTTCTCCAAGCCCTAGCGTATTTTGGTAAAAGCGTAAACTGATCTAATTCTGATTAGACCCTAACTTAATTACCAAAAACGAAATAAAATAATTGGGCAAGGAAAAGACCAAACTACCCTTTAAAAATCCGGATGGGACTTTCCTTATTCCAACATCCCAACTTCCAAAGGGCATAACTCACTCATACGAACTCGGAATCACGCAAACTCAGCGGCGTTGGAAAGATAATTCCAAGAGCTTTCCTACCATATCTGGAAGTACCTCTAACTCATCCTGAGCTAGAAGTTATGGCCGTTTGAAGTTGGCCAAAACTCAACTTATTCTAACTTAACAAAATTTCCGGATTTTCTTTCTTTTCAAAAATGACTATTTCCCATTATTAGCTTCTTCCTAGTTATTTCAAATTGCGAGATGTTACATATGTACTCCTATACATCAATAAAAAACAAATCTTTATAGCCTTTTGTTTTATATTCCTTAATTGTTTGTTTTCTTGCAGGTGTTTTTTTGTTGAGTGGGAATTTTTCGTCTTCTGATATACGGGTCTTGCCTTTGGAACTTCAGTATAGAAATTCAGTGAGAAAAAATTGGACTTTCTCTCCTCTCTGTATGGGCAGGTGCTCCTGCAAAATTACTGGAAGAAAGGTATAAAATGTTCTTGCTATTACATCTAAATCATATAGTTCCAGTTTCTTTTTCTTTGAGAAAAATCTAGTAAAATTCTAGTTGTTGTATTTCCTTTGATACAAACTGTTAGCCCTGTCCAAATTCAATGTATTGGGATCTTAGAAATCAATTCAAATTTGAATCTTTCTCCCCAGTTTGATTTCCTCTACCAAAGAAAAATGTAGCCTTTTGGACTATCTTAACTCTGAGCAATATCAACATCATACCCAGTGTAATCCCACAAAATGGGGTTTGGGGAGGGTAGAGTGTAAGCAAACTTTACTACTACCTTAGAGGTAGAGAGGATGTGGTCTATCAGCTCAGTGTCCTAACTCTGAAGTGTTCAGAAATTTATATGTAGTTACGATCTGTGGAAGCATTGTGATTTCATTGTTATGTAGTGTCAGCATCCTGAGAAATATTTATTCGTGTGATTATGAGGTTTCTGTAATGAAGTTTGACCTCATTTGACTGCAGTAGTAGAAAAAGAGTGATGCATTTCTTGAGATTGGATAGTTCATTAGGTTAGAATTATTATTTAAATGTGGACTATATATTAACTTAATATTATGCTTTTAGCAAAACTGGCTGAATGTAATAGTTGGTGGACAACACACATGTGATGTATTTATGTGGATTCCATATGGGCATGTATCATTTCATGTGATAGGTGTGGGTTGACAATAGTGTAGGTCTGTTGGAGACCTGTGAGCCCATAATGGGGAGGCACACTAGGTTAAGGCTTTAGAGCCTATAAATATGAGGCTAAGTCCCCTTTCTCGAGCTTGCTTTGGAATGATGGGAAACAAACAAGGAAACCTCAGGTTTCTCTTTTCTATATTTTCCCTCTTCAACAACACATTTTAAGATGGCCAAGATTCATTTTGAGTGATATAGGTAGTTTTCATAAATAAATTTAAGAAATGTAGACCCACTTTGATAATATGATCCAAGAAGACTATCAATTTGAAAACACACACACCAACAAATTTATCTCAAAGATAAAACAATTTATTATATACCCAGATTCGAAAACCGTAAATCAAGATCTCTAATTTCATAAACTCTCCGTTCAATAGAGGATTCATAAATGACTCTTATCAATTATCAAATTGTTGTTACTAGCAGAAGCACATGTGTTAAAAGAAAACTACTAACGAGTTAAGACCCAAAACTAAGATCAACTTTGAACTTGATTCACCAGGACTATTTTAATTGAATAATGTTGTGCATATACACAACAATCAAAATAGAATCTCAGTCAATAAACAAACTTCATTTCAGATTTAACTGCGATACAAATTGCGTTAATTTCAGTAATTCGGACTATTCATCTCATGAACGATTAATACGGTTCATGATCTATGTTATATGCTTTGATGTCAAGTGTAAATTAACACAATCATAATAATCAGATAGATTAAGAATACCTATAATATTATGTATTAGGCGAAAAGAGGGTGTGTACCTTTATCCGCTATAGCAATGCACAATTGAAGATTCTTCCTTTCCTTTTGCTTATGATGGCGGGCTTAACCTAAGATCTTTTCTCATAAGGTGCCAGCCGTCAGAAGCCAAAGTAGAGGAAGACTCGGCTAGTTTGTCTTCAGTTGTACGTTGCTATGGTGGATAAAGGTGCACACCTTCTTTCTGCATATTTCACAATATTTTAGGTGTTCTTAATTTTATGTGATTATTATGGTCATGTTTCTCAATTAATTTTACACTTGGCATTAGACCATGTTGCATAGATTATGAACCTTATTAATTGTTCATGAGACTAATAGTCCGGAATACTAAAATCATTTCTGCGTAAGTTATGGATTAGGGTTGAAGGTTATTATGTGGTCATTGCTATTATATAGACTTCCATTGAATTGTGAAGTAAGTAGAATAAAATTAAACTAATCATTAAAAGGTAAGATTTATAATTATTAATGAAAAACTAATATCATATGTTCAAATAGTTCTACAATTTATGTATAGAATTTATCAGTTCAGTTTGGTTGTTTTTCGATTTTTCTTAGTAAAACCAAATTAAATATAATAGGTATTTAAAGCTTAAAACCAATTGCCGGTTTTCTTAATTGGTTTGGTTTAGTTTTCATTAAACCGTGAACACTTGTTGCATTGATGCACTTCTGAGCTATTTTTCCATGTGCATAAGCTTCGTTGTGGTCTGGTACCTGTTCATGAGTGGTTCTTTTCTTTACTTGCTTAGTCAGCTCATGGATATGTGGTCTCTGTGTCCATTTTAGACCTAACTTTCCTCTTGCACAACTGCAAAGAGGTTTAGTTGAGGGCCGATCTTTTAACTATGGAGTTTATAAAACCATCTTCCTCAAGCTATTTCTCTAGTTACTTCATGCAGTCTTCACTACTTTGGAGGATGTATTAAGGCATACTGGTCTGGCAAACTACGGACAAACTAGTTGGCATGTTGAGAAGTTTGATCCAAAATGAGCCTCAAGTTGTTCCGGTCTGAAAGGAAAAGCATTTTGGTTGCCCTTAACCCTTCAGGTTCAAAATAATTGTGAACCTCTTATTGGAAAGATAACATGCAAAATATCTTTTTGGGTTTAACAAGTCAAAAAATCATGAAAATTTATATGCACCAGAATTTAAACACATGAAAATTTACCTTCTGGTGATATAGTTATACCAAGAGGTTCCAAAAGAGGAAGTAGCCATTCTGAATCGTTGTGAGAAAAAAATTACTTCACTTCATGTGCTCAAACCTGATCATAAACTTGTTAGTTCTGTCTCTGATATTAAATGACAGCAAAGTATTTAAAAGGGCGTACGTTGAATGTAATGTATCAATGGATGAAATGATAGGCTCTGTCAAAATGAGATAACAAACTGATGCATCTAAAGGCATGAAATATTGTTAGGTTATGTGAAACTTGTCCGAAATGTGATTGCCCATGTTTTTCATTTTCTTTTCTCGATATTCACTACCTGCTGATTTGAGTAAAGATATACCAGTAATATTTCTGTATCTTTTTCCAAGCTTTGCAAACTATTATGTTTTTGAGTCTATTAGTTCTGTTTCCTTTTCCGTAAAGAAATAGGTCAGGGCTTTTAATAAATCAAACCAGACAGTACCTTCTTCTTTTTTTCCGTCTATCATTTTTCTAGGGGGTGGTATATTTATAAACATACCCTGCTGGTTCTGACTTCCAACTCTCTATCATTTTTGTTCTTAACTCATCATTCATCTTTTCCTAGAATTAGGGTGTGAAACATTTCGAAAGAACTTTTGTTGGAAATGCAGAACTGATGTTGGCTCAATTTTGACAGGTTTGAACTGTTGAACAATGATGACGGACGGTGCAGCAGTAGTTTGCAAAATCTGGCATTTGCTATTTGTTGTTTGTTGTTTCTACTTGGAACAAGTGCATTTTTCTGTGCGCGAAATATTGGGCACTGCAAAATAGTACTCAGTTTTGAGAACTATTGCCACGCCTAAGTGTGTAGGGGGATGGCTTCGATAAAATAGGCTGTATGAATAACAAAGGCATTTTGACAATTCAGAGTATGAAATCTCTCACCAGGTTAATAGCAGTTTCCCTAGAATCTTGCATTATATGTGACTCAGGTTAGAGTAGAAGTATGGAGGAGTATTATGTCACGAACAAGGTGCAGACAGAAGTTTCTACTGCTAAATTTGTCCGCTCACTGAATGCACAATGGGAGAGAATGCAAAAGGGCATCTCTACAGTGCTTGCAACAATACTTTGATGCCTTCAAGACAGATATCTATCCATTAAATTGTCCAGAAAAATTCAGTTGATGGCTTGGATGTACTGTTGTAAGCTTAAATGATTTCCGTGATTGCCCAGTGAACAATTCTGGGACCTTCAGTTGATTTCTGTGAAACATTTTCTGCTCTATGTTAACATTGGTCTTAGTTTTATTTATATATTCCAGTTATCATTCATTTCCTAGTTGACTTGCTGAAACAACCCAATGTTGTGAAAAAGAAATTGATATGCTTGGTTTAATTTATTTTTTTAAATCTATGAAACTTTAACAATAATATGCTTTGTTTCATTTTTTAAAAATAATGATAAAGCGAGATCTCAAATTCGAAAAAAGCATTAGAGTTTGACGTATTTCAGTAATAAACAACAACAATAACATATTCAGTGAAATTTCACAAGTGATGTTTGGATTGGTTAGAATGGATTTGGCTCCCCTTCATTTCGTCAAGTACACATTTAGATGAGAGACATGTGTACTATTTAATTGTTAAAGGTCAAAATTATATTGCATTAACCAGTATCATAACTATAGTTAAGTGAATAAGTTTTGGAAAAAATTTCCTCCAGATTTAGTAAGAATAATTAATTCTTCTCAATTTTTGGTATCCATATATTTATATCATTAATTTTATTTTATATTTTATATTTAAATATTAAAATTATGAAGCATGAACTTAACAACGTTTAATTTGTTTAGCCTAACAGTAGTCTTAAAAAATATTTTACCTTTAAATTGATGTTTGTTTTTTTTTTCAAAAAAAAGAATATTTTTTCTTGGATACTTTCACATTTGTAATTCTAATGCATTTTTTACTTCCCATTTTTATTACATGATTTCTATCATTAATGATAATTCTTCCTTTTATTTTTTAAATTTCTCAACATAATATTTCAATAATAAATTTGCTAGCACAGGATGAAAGGAAGCGATTAAATAATTTATGATATTAATATTTGAATATAGAAATATAAAATGAAATCAAAGGGTTCTAAAATTTGTAGGAATATTTTTCTTACCAAAGTTAAGAAATTATTTGTTCAAAACTTATTCATTTAATTATGGTTATGATACTAGTTACAATATAATCTCGACCTTTAACAATTAAATAGTACACATGTCTAGACGTATACTTGACGAAATGGAGGGGAACCAAATCCGGGTAGAATATACGTAGCCTTTACCACTATCTCGTGAAGGTAGAGAGGTTGTTCTCAAAAGGACCCTCGGCTCAAGTGCAACAAATTCTGATATAGAAAAAGGCGACAATGTAGAGAATATAGCAAATAATAAGAAACAATGCAAAAGTACTATAAAATCATGTGATAACGAAGATAAAATACTATAAATAATCCATTAACTATAGGAGTAGGTTTAAAATGGTCCCTTAACTATACTTTTTTCGGATTTAGTTCTTCAACTATTCAAAAACTTATCAGATTTGGTCCCTTAACTATACATTTATCAGTTTTAATCTTTTAACTATATATTTATCAATTTTAATCTCTTAACTATACATTTATCAGTTTTAGTCATTTAAGTATTTAAAAACTTATCAGGTTTGGTCTCGGTCCACTTTTATATAAATAACTTAGGCTTATATTAACGGAATCCATGTCTCAAGAAATTAAATCATTTAGCCATTTTTTTAATTGTTTCTCTCTCCCCACTACTTTTACTTCAAATTACCCTTGTGCAAAGAACCTTAACCTCAACGATTCAAAATAAAATTCACAAGGAAAAAAAATATAAGTCATAATTTTATTCAACAGACGATAAAATGAAGCATATTATTGCTACTAATGACTTGAATTCACTAAAATTTATTATAAAAAGAAAAAAATTATTACCCGTTGAATTCAAAATTTGTACTCCAACGATTTTATTGAAGATAATTTGTTTAATTTTTTAGAAGTTGAAACTAATAAAATGGTAAATTTGCAAAAAAAAATCATTTTTTTTAAATAGATTGATTTTATTATTCTATTCATTTTATTTAATGTAGAGAAATTTGAGTATACGATCAAATATCTTATTTTTCTTTTGTATGAAAAATAAAATTAAAAAAATTCGCGCTGATTATGAACTATTAACCACCAAAGAAAGGAACACAACATATTCAACTCATTAACAATAAATATTTGCTTTATTTTATCATTCATTGAATAAAATTAAGACTTATATCTTATTCCTCATTAATTTTATTTTGAATCATTGAGGTTATTATTCTTTTCATAAGAATAATTTGAAGAAAAAGTAGCGGGGATAGAGAAACAACTTAAAAATGAGCTAAAGATTTAGTTTCACGAAGAGTTCCGTAAATATAAACTTAAGCTATTTGTATAAAAGAAATTGGACAAAGACAAAACCTAATAAGTTTTTGAATACTTAAAGAACGAAAACTGGTAAGTGTATACTTAAAATATCAAAGTTGATAAGTGTTGGTTTATTAGCATTTTAATATTAATATTTTAATATATTAATTTGCTATATTTTGGAGTTAGAAAGATGCTGATTGTTTTAACAGTTAGTGGGTAGTTTCATTGCTACTGTTGGTAGGCATTTGTGCCTAATTACTCACATTTGGTGTAAATGCCTTTTAGGCTTAATTGCCTAGGCTACTGACTAGCCGTTTGCTTACTGCCTTGGACGTGGTCTTCTAAGACCATTACTTCTCCATATTATTTCTCCATTAACTCATTCTTTACTCCTTCATTATTCTTTGTAACCTATGTAACATATGTAACCTATGTAACATATGTAACCTCTAGGCCATTTATCTTCACTATTTACTATTCCATTATCTTCCTACTCATTGCTAGGAAGACTTCTTCTAGTATAAATAGTGGTGGTCTTCATTTGGTTTGGCATATACAACATACAAGAGAAAAATATAGAGTGCATAAAGTTTGTCAAAAAGAGAGTTCTTATTAGTTGAAGGGAGGTGTTCTTTTTTGTGGAGCTTTGGACTCAACTCTTGTCCAGAGTTGTTGAGTTATACTTTGTGAAGACTGTTGTATCCTGGAGGGGACAAGTCAAGAGGACTACTGCTGGACCGGTGAAAAACATTTGCTGCAGTGGGCTTGAATCTCCTTAAAGAGAGCGAGATATCCACGCCTCAGCCTGAAGAGATTTATTTCTTCATTTTTATTTTCAATTATAATCTAGTATTTTTTTGTTATCTTGTAAGTTTTTCACTAACAATAAGTTTTTGAATTCTTGAAGGACTAAAACCGATAACTGTATAGTTAATGGACAAAACTGATAAGTTTTTGAATAATCAAAGGACTAAATACGACAAAAATCTAATTAAGGGACCATTTTGGACCTATTCTTATAGTTAAGGAACTATTTATGATATTTTATGAGTCTCTGATAACGACACAACATAAACAACAATGATACAGGTAAAAAAAAAAAACTAGTACCACCGCAAACACCAACCACTTTAAGCAAGACAACACTACAAGTCTACACTCCCTACTACCTTTCTACCCTAATGCGAGTCTTCCACATCCTCTTGTCTAGAACCATGCCATTGATTATCTGAAGCTACATCATATCCTTTCTTAACACCTCTTCACAATACTTCTTCGGCCTACTTCTGTCTCTCCTCGTGCCTCCTATAGCCAACTTTTCGCACCTTATCACTGGTATATCTGTGCATCTCCTCTCCACATGTTCAAACCATCTCAATCTCACTTCTCTCTTCTTGTCCACCACGTAGGTCACACCACATTATTCCGGATCCACTTAGAATCACATATTATTTAAAGCAAAATAAATAAATGCATTATATAGTTTCTATTAGAGGATTTCCAATATTTCTAGACATAAAGTAAATTCTTTTATAGTGGATTTAATTTTTTCAATTTGGCGAAAGTTTTTTAGGTTTTCTTTTAATACGCTGGTTCAAAATAAAATATTTCCCTTTTCAGGGGTTTTAAGTTTCAACTCGGCTGCTTATATAGCGCTCCATTCCTCTGGCACCGTTATTCAAGAAAACTTTATCGTATCCTGATTGTTTCTCAGGATTAAGGATTAAGGATTGAGGATTGAGGATTGAGGATTGTGGATTGAGGATTGAGGATTGAGGATTGAGCAGCACAAATGCATCCACTAGAACTCTGATGGTAAAGTAGAAATTCACAGAAACCCAATTGGAAGTTTATAGAATAGCAATGGTGTATTCATCTTCTTCAATTCGAGCTTTTGGTTCACTTCTCTGCAGAATCTCAAATGGGGTTTATCTTAAACCCCACCATTCTTGCACTCTCAGAAGTAAGTACTCCCATACATCAATAAAAAGCAAATCTTTATACCTTATTTTCCTAAATTGATTATTTTCTTGTAGGTGTTTTTTTGTTGAGTGGGAATTTTTCGTCTTCTTCATGGTATTCATCTTCTGATATAAAGGTCTTGCCTTTGGAACTTCAATCGAGCAATTCAGTGAGAAAGATTTGGACTTCCTCTCCTCTCTGTATGGGCAGACGCTCATGCAAAATTGCCGGCAGAAAGGTATAAAATGTTCTTGCTATTTACATTTAAATCATATAGTTCTCGTTTCTTTTTCTTTGAGCAAAAAAATAAAACAATTCTAATTGTTGTATTTTCTTTGATACAAACTCTCGATTCAATACTATTCAAATGTATTGGGATCTTAGAGATTACCTCAAGTTAGAATTTTTCTTCCTAACTTGATTTCATCTACCAAAGAAAAATGTAGTCTTTTGGTCTATCCTAACTCTGAACAATAACAACATCATAGCTAGTGTAATCCCACAAAATGGGGTCTGGGAAGGTATAGTGTACCAAAACCTTACTACTGCCTTAGAGGTAGAGCGGATGTTTCTGATAGACCTTCAGCCCAGTATCTTAACTCTGAAGTGTTCAGAAATTTATTTGTAGTAACGATCTGTGGAAGCATTGTGATTTCAGCCCAGTGTCTTAACTTATGACGCGGGGCTTAACCTAAGATCTTTTCTCATGAGGTGCCAGTCATCATAAGTTAAAGTAGAGGAAGACTCAGCTAGTTTGTCTTCAATTGTACGTTGCTATGGTGGAAAAAGGTGCACACATTCTTTTAGTTTTAGCGTATTTCACAATATTTTAGGTGTTCTTAATTTTATGTGATTATTGTGATCGTGTTTCTCAATTAACTTACACGTGGCATTAGAGCATTTTACATAGATTATGAACCTTATTAATTGTTCATAAGACGAATAGTCCGGAATACTGAATTCATTTTTGCGTAAGTTATGGATTAGTGTTGAAGGTTAGTATGTAGCCGAGCAATGTCTAGTTCCCTTACCTGTATTGGTTGAGTTCAAGCATACCTCAAGTCTAGAGTGATTTTAGTCAAGCCAACAAATATCCATAAATAAATTTAAGAAATCCGACCCACTTTGTTAATATGATCCAAGAAGACTATCAATTTGAAAACACACACGCCGACAAATAAACTCTCCGTTCAATAGAGGATTCATAAATGACTCTTATCACTTATCAGATTGTTGTTACTAGCGGAAGCACGTATCTGTTAAATGAAAATTGCTAATGAGTTATACGGGTTTCAGTACAAAGGTTGTACTGTTCTACAGAAATAGAAACAATTACCATTTTTTTTTTAAATTGCTAACGAGTTAAGACCCCAAAGCCAAGATCAATTTTGAACTTGATTCACCCAGGCTATTTTAATAGAATAATGTTGTGCATATGCGCAACAATCAAAACAGAATCATAATCTATAAACAAACTTCATTTCAAATTTAATCGCGATACAAATTGTGTTAATTTCAGTAATCCGGACTATTCATCGCATGAACAATTAATAGGGTTCATATTCTATGTACTATGCTTTGATGCCAAGTGTAAATTAACACGACCACACTAATCACATAGATTAAGAAGACCTATGATATTGTGAAATACACAAAAAAAATGTGCGTACTTTTATCCACTATAGCAATGCACAACTGAAGACGAACTACGTTGAGTTTTCCTCTCCTTTGGCTTCTGATGCAGGGTTTAACCTAAGATCTTTTCTCATAAGGTGCCAAATGTCATAAGCTAAAGTAGAGGAAGACTGAGCTAGTTTGTCTTCAGTTGTACGTTGCTATGGTGGATAAAGGTGCACACATTCTTTTTGCGTATTTCACAATATTTTAGGTGTTCTTAATTTTATGTGATTATTGTGATTGTGTTTCTCAATTAATTTACACTTGGCATTAGAGCATGTTACATAGATTATGAACCTTATTAATTGTTCATGAGACGAATAGTCCGGAATACTGAAATCATTTATGCGTAAGTTATGGATTAGGGTTGAAGGTTAGAATGTTGCCGAGCAATGTCTAGTTCCCTTCCCCGTATTGGTTGAGTTCAAGCATACCTCAAGTCTAGAGTGATTTTAGTCGAGCCAACAAATATCCATAAATAAATTAAAGAAATCTAGACCTACTTTGTTAATATGATCTAAGAAGACTATCAATTTGAAAGCACACACGCCGACAAAAATATCTCAAAGATAAAACAATTTATTATATACCAAGATTCGAAAATCGTAGATCAAGATCTCTAATTTCATAAACTCTCCGTTCAATAGAGGATTCATAAATGACTCTTATCACTTATCAGATTGTTGTTACTAGCGGAAGCACATATGTGTTAAAAGAAAATTGCTACCGAGTTAAGACCCCAAAGCCAAGATCAACTTTGAACTTGATTCACCCAGACTATTTTAATAGAATAATGTTGTGCATATACGCAACAATCAAAACAGAATCACAGTCTATAAACAAACTTCATTTTAGATTTAATCGCGATACAAATTGTGTCAACTTCAGTAATCTGGACTATTCACCGAATGAACGATTAATAGGGTTCATAATCTATGTAATATGCTTTGATGCCAAGTGTAAATTAACACGACCACAATAATCACATTGATTAAGAAAACCTATGATATTGTGAAATACACGAAAAAAATGTGTACCTTTATTCACTATAGCAATGCACAACTGAAGTCAAACTACGTTGAGTCTTCCTCTCATTTGTCTTATGACACAGGGCTTAACCTAAGATCTTTTCTCATTATGGTGCCCGCCGTTAATAGCTAAAGTAGAGGAAGGCTCAACTAGTTTGTCTTCAGTTGTACGTTGCTATGGTGGATAAAGGTGCACACATTCTTTTCGCGTATTTTAGTTTTTCTTAATTTTATGTGATCATGTTTCTCAATTAATTTACACTTGACATTAGAGCATGTTACATTGTTCATGAGACGGATAGTTCGGAATACTGAAATCATTTCTGCATAAGTTATGGATTAGGGTTGAAGGTTAGAATATAGTCGAGCAATGTCTAGTTTCCTTACCCGTATTGGTTGAGCTCAAGCATACCTCAAGTCTAGAGTGATTTTAGTTAAGCCAACAAATATCAATAAATAATTTGAAGAAATCTAGACTCACTTTGTTAATATGATCCGCCCCCAAGGCCTAGCTCGAGTGGCAGAAGGTGGAGGATTTGTGGCTTAGGTCGCAGGTTCAAGCCCCACACTATGCAAAGCGAAGCCCGATATTTAAGTGGAGAAGGGTAGACGGGCGGGCCCATTATCCATCGAGTTTAGAAGGCTGTGATTGGTCCAAAGAGCGGGTCACAAACGGATTTCTCGGTTATCAAAAGAAAAAAAAAGATTCAAGAAGACTATATCAATTTGAAAACACACACGCTGACAGAAATATCTCAAAGATAAAACAATTTATTATATACCCTAGATCAAGATCTTTGATTTCATAAACTCTTCGTTCAGTAGAGGATTTATAAATGACTCTTATCAGATTGTTGTTACTAGCGGAAGCACATATGTGTTAAACGAACACCGCTAACAAAATAAGACCCCAAAATAAAGATCAACTTTGAACTTAATTCACTAGGATTATTTTAATAAAATAATGTAGTGCATATACGCAACAATCAAAAGATAATCACAGCCGAAAAACAAGCTTTGTTTCAGATTTAACCGTGATACAAATAATTTCAGTATTCCGGACTACTCGTCTCGTGAACGATTAATAAGGTTCATAATCTATGTAACATTCTCTAATGCCAAAAACCTGTATCATTTCATGTAATAGGTGTGGACTGGAAAGAGTGTAGGTCTGTTGGAGACTAGTGAGTCTGTAATGGGGAGGCACACTAGGTTAAGGCTTTTAAGCCTATAAATATGAGGCTAGGTCCCCTCTTCTGGGTTAAGCTAAGACTTTTTTCCATAAGGTATCAGCCGTCATAAGCCAAAGGTGAGGAAGACTCAGCCTAGTTTGTCTTTAATTGTGCGTTGCTATGGCAGATAAAGGTGCACACCTTCTTTTCGTGTATTTCACAATATTATAGGTGTTCTTAATATATGTGATTACTGTGGTCGTGTTTCTCGATTAATTTAATTCATCAAGGACTAAGTAGCCAATACTGATGTATTACGGTGATCAACAATGTATATCGTATCATTATATTCAAATGATTGTCCAGCAACAGGAGTTAGCACAGTTCTAGCATTTTGGATATTGTTTAAGTCAATGTTTCTTTTATGCAGACTGCTCAGGATCTTAAGAAGACAAAGCTGTACTCAAAAATCGGGAAGGAAATTGTTTCTGCGTAAGTTATGGAAATGAAAAATACTCATTCGTCTAAATCAATATTGAAATGAATGGAATTTTTCTCTTCTATTTGAGGTCTTAACCATTGGAACTTTTGAGCGTTATCTTGTTGCCAGCTAGAACCCTTTTCCAGACGTCTATTTTTGTAATTGTTATGATATAAAAAAAAAAAGGTGGCAGTTTGGTGCACTAAAGCTTGTGCTATGCGTAGGGTCTCGAGAAGGGCCCAACCACAAGGGCCTATTGTACTCGACCTTACCTTGCATTTCTGAATGAGTACTGTTTCCTGAATGACCAGGGTTAAGAAAGGTGGTCCCAGTCCAATATCTAATACTGCTCTCGCTGCTCTGATTGAGAAAGTTAAGGAACTTGATATACCCAAAGACATTGTTGACCGCAATGTTAAGAGAGCTTCAGAAAAGGAACAGGAAGCTTTTATCGAGAAGATCTATGAGGTATTGAACATTTAGACTTATATGCATTTGTTACCTAATAAGCAACAATTTTTACACATTAACCTATTTGGTAACTCTCTTGACTATTGCAATTCAGTGAACTATGAACTCCTGTTCTATACTCAGGTATATGGTTATGGTGGAGTTGGTGTCATCATTGAGGTCTTAACAGATAAAGTAAACAGGTCAGTGGCAGCAGTTCGAGAGGTGGTGAAGGACAATGGTGGGAAGATGGCAGATCCAGGATCCATTATGTTCAAATTCCAACGTGCTCGGGTTGCTAATGTTAAAGTCACTGATGTTGACCGGGACCAGCTCTTAACAATTGCTTTAGATGCTGGTGCTGAAGATATCATTGAACCTTCAATGGATGAATATGATACAGAAGCAGATTCATCTGAGAGGTTCGTATGCTAGCTGTTTTGGTTGCAGATAAATAAAGTCTGTTAGTTTAGGAAGAATATTCCATTGGCAAAGATTATCTTCTTATTTGCTTCATCCCGCAGTGAGTATGTTTCTCTGGTTGGATACTGCTCTCTCGTTTCTTGCAATTGCACCCAGAGTTTACTTTTATGGTTCTTTCAGGCATATACACGTAGTCAAAGAAACCTCTCTGGGTGTTCTTCATAAGTTGATTCTCTTTCAGTGCTGAAAATAAACTCCAACAACCCGTTACTGCTATTGCCAAGTCTACTGCAGCCTTGATTTTGGCACACCTACGTTATTTCAATTGCAATTTCATGGTTGCTGATGAATTCTTTTCATCTGCTAAACCTCACCCCAAAACCTTCTCTTCCCACGGGCCAATAGTGGTTTTTCCATTCCCCCATGGGTGACTCAAACTTCCCACCTTAACTAATATCAGCACATCTGACTATTTTCCTTTTTATTTGGTTTACTTTAGTAGGGTTTACAAAGTCGTGTCTTCTGCGGAGAACTATCCAGTAATATTATCAAAACTACAAGAGGAAGGAATAAAATTTAAACCTGACAACGGATCTGAGCTACTTCCTACTACTCCAATTGAGGTTTGTGAGTACAGCATATCAAAATTTTATTCTTCTAATTTGACAGCACTTGTTTAATCTTTGATCTTTTGATAAGATAATATGTTTTAACCATGAAATTAGAAAAGAAATCTAATAATTGATGTGTGAATCGTTGACCTTTTGTAATGTAAATATAATCATAGCATGGTCCACTAATTGATGTGGTTATGAGCTTTTTCATACCATGTAGTGTTGTGTTTCTGATAACTCAAATCTTCAAAAGGCTAATCTTTATTGCAAAACATAAGAATATCTAAAATCTCATAGATTTAGCAGTGAACATTCAAACTTCAACATCCAAGATCAATTTGTTCTTATACAAGAAAAGAAGTTTTAGTCCAGTTGTTTTGACATGATTTGATTATAATATTCAACAAGGACAAATCAGGGGTACAACAACTAAAGCAATTGTTTTAGCTCCAAAAATTGAAGGTCTCAAATTTACTTTTTTTTCTTATTAAGGAAATGTATTTTTGATAATAAACATGGCCACGACAGCCATATACAAGAGATATAGCAAAAAGTGGAGAATTACAAAAATATATGATTCTCTACAAGCTCCACCCAGTCGTCTATACAACAAGGAATTTTCTGTGTGTACCAAACAAAAATTAGAGAACAGAGACTACTCCTCAATTGAGAGAAACTCGACTCTACACCTTCAAAAGCTCTCCTATTTCTTTCTCTCCAAACAACCCACATTCCCGCAAATGGAATCATATTCCATGCACAAGAAAAAGAAGCAGAAGCAAATAAAACAAGATAAAAAAAAACATTACTAGAAAAATAGATGTTACGAACTCGAGCAAGAGAAGAAAAAAAAGAAAAACAAAGAGAACATTAAAGCCTATGTGGAGTAAGTCATATAACTCAAACGATCAATTTTTCATAATCGAGAAATCCCCATGGGGATAAGACAGGATAAGCTTACTGAGGACATGATTCTAGATAGGACTATGAAGGATATGAAAGTCGAGGATTAAGGTAGAAGATTAGTAGTTCCCTTATCAGTATTGGTTGAGCTCAAGCATACCTCAAGTCTAGAGTGATTTTAGTCAAGCCAACCTGAGCCCATGAAGTATTTGGCTTGGGTTGGCTGGTTTTCACCATTTGAGACTGATGGATGTATGTGCAAGCGATTGATCAGCTATAAATAGAGTAGTTCATTCTTTTCTCTGCTGTCTTACAAACTTTTGAAGGTCATCTACTTTAGCTTCTTTCTAGGTTTATTACTTCATGGACCTTTTATCCACAACTTGTTTTTTTCAGTTTAAATTAGCGCAGTTCAAATGCTTTAACTATCAGTTTATGTTAATAGCTGAATTTGATCTTCCCAATTATTAGTACACATATTTATGTTTGTTGTAGTTAGTATTTTGGTTTTGGGCTGCAGGTAGATGATGAGGCTATGGAGTTGAACAAAGAACTAATGTCCAAATTACTTGAACTTGATGACGTTGATGCTGTGTATACAGATCAAAAGTATTAGGTTATTATTCCACTTAACAGTGGCATGAACACCTAACAGCTGGTTGTTGAGGCTATTGAAGAATGATAACGACATTCAGCTCATTAGAGTCCTGTAGTCAATCATATACGGCGTCATCTAGCTGTTTTACTTCTACAAAGAATCTACAATCGTCTCATCTTAGGAACACATTGCTGTTTGGCCCAATTTTATCATAGGGTTTGATCTTTCAACTGATAGATGGAATCTTTAGATGCATTGGTAACCCAATAATATTGCCTCCCTTTTGTTTGTAAAATGAATGTGCTTTAAAAATACAATCTGAAGTTGTAAGTTATATTGGCAATAAAATACTGTTGTTTCTCTTTAACAGCTAGCATGATGAATCTCATTGTAACGTCTTTAGCTTGAGTTAGTAAAGTGAGAGGCTAAGAGCTAAGTTGCAGAGTTATTTGTATACGTTTGACTTGATCAATTGAATCTACCGAAGTTCTTGTTTCTTCACATGGACTTGTCAGAAAGACTAATGATTCTATGTTATAGTTAAAGTTAGTATTCCATGTTTCCAATTTCTGCTGCAGAAGTATGTAACATGTTACTGAATCTCCTTTTGGGAACTTGTTTCTAGAGATGGGGTTTCTTGTTGATCTCATATGTGTATTAGAAATGCAAGTTTTGAAGCATCTGGTTTAGTGCATTAACATGTCAGTTTTCTATTACTTCAATCGGGAGAACAACTCGAACTGATGCTGGCTTAGTGGATAATGATAGTTTGAATACTTAAATCTGATACAATACCACAAGTGATTGCAACTCCTCAATTCCAGAAGGTAATTTTTTTTTGTATAAAGGTGACGTCAAGGTCAACTTAGGTGCACCTCGACTGTATCTTTCACCTTTTCAGTTATCAGGACATTTTGTCTACTGAGATTTGGGTATATGAGAAGAAATCACCTAATGTTTTTTCTCTGTTAGGATTTCAACCCTCGTCTTTCCACTAACTTCATTGACTACTAAGGAACATTCATCTTTGATGTTTTAACAAAGATCTCTCATGTCAGTTACTTATGAATACTCATTTTAGAGCATATGCATTCATATATATACTTACTATTAATATGGGAAAACATATTCTATTACTGAGAGCAAATATGTACAAAATACTAGTTCAACATTAGGTTTTGAAGAAATGGAAAATTTAGTAGTATCATCTTATTATAACTTGTGAAGTGTACTTAGGCTATGATATAACACTGCCTGGGTTGTGGGGTGATACTATATCTTTGGAACCCAACAACCATGTAGCCCATAGGGGAGACCATAAGGAAATTTTGCTCTTGCAATTTCTTCAAATGTTGATCCATCCAGTATTAGAGCATATCCTTCTCCATTCTTGTCACTGATCATTGAGATTACAACACCTGCATATATAGTTCAAAAATGTTACACCTTGTTAAGATGTTGCTTCAATTACTTATTTTAGTATGCTTTGAAGCATAAGTAGTAGAAAGAGCCAGTTCAATGCACTAAGCTTTCACCAAATCACATTGGTAAATTAATTACCATCATCTTCCTCGATTGCACCGGGTCGAGCAACAAAGAATGGTTCAGAAGGCACAGAACCTTCATCATACCAATTCTTTGCCTTTTTATCAAACAAATCAATCTGCAAAATATTGTCAGTTATTATTTGATCATGAAACAATAAGACTAGTGGGGAAAAAGAAGAAGAGCTGATGACCTTGGTGAGGGTGTTGGGGAAATTACAAGGCCTCTTAGCACCACAAGCATAAGCATATCTGTATTTCTTGCCTAAATAAGCAGGATTCATACTGCACATATCCATGCCTTTTCCATGTTCATTTGGGTCTAATGCTGCTTCTAATTCTCCATATGGACTTCCATCTAATGGTATTCTGAATCTTCCAACCCTATGACCAAACACCATTAGAGATTAATTAATTAATTGTGTGAAGATCAAATAGGTTATTTTTTCTGTACCTTGCATCGGGCAATACATCCTTGCCGTTGAAGGAGCGAAGATTGTCAAGGCGGAGCTTGTCAAGGATGGTGGTGTCGGCGCTATGCTCACAGCAATCTGCAATAACAGCAGTAACTCTCCCTTCTTCGTCTTTTTCCTCGTATCCATTGATGAAGTGGAATGTCACGTATAATGGCACTTCTACACTTGCCACCTTTTCAATTAAAAATTATATGTATGTTTAAATCACACAACAACAAAGTCAGAAATGGGATGAGAAAGAAATGACTTACAATGTTGCCACTGGCTTTACACATAACATGCACGAATGCTTTAGAATGAGGATGCCACTCAAACTTGTAGAGTGGTGTAGGTTCAGCCTTCAACAAATTTTGTGCACAATACCTTAGTGACATCTCAGGCACAATAACATAATTTTCTGTAACAGGGAAGGAATGAACCCATCCTGGTGCTGGTCCTCCTCTACAACTCACTCTCCCTATATACTTCCTCTCATTTGTCCCTGCCTCCATTCTCACCACCAAATATCCCGGGTTAATTAAATCCGGAATCAACGTTATAAACTCACTATCCGTAACAACTGGATGAGCTGAATGAATTAATCCACCTAACGAGTCACTATATTCAAATTTCCCAATTGTATCAAGTGTATTTGGATCAATTACAATTGAACCTTTTATTGTCTCAGTTAAGCAGACTACTCGTCCATCTCCAAGTTTAACGACTCCAGTGTTGGCATTATCGGTTAGGGATGCCCCGGACAGTAATTTGGCCATGTCACCTATGTAGGATAAGAAATTGTCTGCCTTAGGTACTTCTGAAAATTCTCGGTAACATATTTTGTTACTGCTTTTTGCTGCTTTATATGCCTCCGATTCGATTTGTCTATGACCCATTATTAATCGGCCGTTTTCAAAATGAAGACGGACTAAGGTAGCGTACCCATCGAAAAGGTGACGAAAATTGTAGTCACCTATGTGCCATTGTCCTGGACCATTTCTTAGGTATGTGCCATTCTACATAGACAAGAAAATAATGAACTACTAATTATTTATTTGGGCAGAAATAATGACTAAATTAAATAATTTTATGTGCTCAGATTTGGACTTGGAATGAATGTGACATGAGGTTAAGCTGATGTACGTCTTATTATTATTAATTAAGACAAAAGATAAATGAATGTTTTATTTTTCCAAAAAATAAAAATAAAATATATATATATATATATAAAAATTAAAGGAAAGAGATTGATTGTATTTTTTTATATTCTCATATCTTAAATATTCTTGTCGTTTTAATACTATAACATTCTTTATCATCTTGAAAGAAGAGAATATCCTTCGTTGAACGTGGTGAGATCATTACAAGATTGCTAAGAATATTATTGTTCTTATTAATTAGCTTCTTCACGAGTGTTCATACCACTATTAAAGAAATCATTATTTTCTTATTTGAAAAATATTCAGCGACTATTTTCATCGATTTTTCTGATTCAATCGATTAAAAAAAAAGAAAAATAGGAGTAATGTTTTCATGTAGAAAAACTAGAGAGTTTCTTAGTATTTTAGTGAATATTTGTTTTTCATTTTTCATTAAGCTAATTCGATAGAAAATGAGTTAGAAAATCATATTTTATAACATAAATTTCCCGAGTGATTAGCTAGTGAGGAAAATCTTTGTTTCTATTGTAGTGTACTAAATAGCAGAATAATTAAGTTCAGAAACCTTTGTTTTCAATATGTAAATTTAATCAGAGAAACATGTCTTAGTTACACATGCATCTTTGATCTCAATACTTTTGGTGATTTTTTTTTATAACAAGTGATTCCAAAAATTAAACACTAAATGTTCATATTTAACTTATATACACTAACAGTAACATACCAGCCACAATGGTAACTCGCCTTCAACGACGAGTTCTCCTTCCCATCTTTCTTGGCGTACGCTAGTCCATGCAGCGAGCTTCTTCTCCTTATTAATCACCTCTTGATCTGGTGGTGGTACTATTACGGGCAATTGGCTAGCAACCTTTGTAACTAATTTCAAGTCCAATTTTTTCTTGTTTTTTTCATTGTTTTTCAACTTTGATCCAAAATAAGATTCATGTTTGCCATGATCAAACATGTCAGCAAGGATCTTATTACAGTAAATTTTGGTTGTTGAAGAAGCAAAAGAAGCCATGGATGTGAAGAATATTATTTGAGAGAGTGTTGAGAAATATTAAGTTAGATGTGTAGATTTATAGGTAAGTTCAATTAGAATCTACATAGGTGGAATTCCTTCATACTAAAAGACATGCTTACGTTATGATTACCAATTATTAATACAATTTATTAGGTATATACTCCATCCGTCTAAATTTATATGTCGATCACAGGAATTTCAAGATTCAAACTTTTTAAGTTTATCGTGAATTCAGATATGAAAATAGTAAGTTTTATTTGAAAATTGTTCTGTAAAAAGTATTGTAAATTATAATAATTAGAGTAATAATTTAAATATTTAGAATTAAAGGTATATAAAAAACTCAAATATGCCATTGAACATTGAGAGAAGACTCATTTATGTCCTCTATTAAAAGTTTGACTCATTTATGTCATTTTCATTTGAGAAAAGGTTCATCCATGCCATTATTTGTTAACGGAAAATAGTTTCAATTTTATAAAATTATTCTTTACACGTGGTCGATTATGCTTCGGCCACGTCATTAATTAGTGGCATCGGAACTGTTTTCTGTTTACAAAAAATGGCATGGATGAATCTTTTCTCAAACGGAGATGACATAAATAAGTCAAACTTTTAACGGATGGTACAGATGAGCCTTTTCTCAAAATTCAATGGCATATTATATGATCTTTTTCCCAAAATTTCATTCACAATTTATTTTTTATTATCTCTCGAAATTTCAATAGTAATACTAGCCTGCTAGGTAAATTAGGAGATTTCGGTTTTATAAACCACAATTTCCAAGAAATCAAAAAAGTAATGCACATATTAGCTTGGAAGCACGTGATAAGACACGTGTGCTTGTATTTTTCTCCTTGACCTGAAAGTGTATTAATTTGTTCTATATAATTGATGCAATTAACATATTATAACAGATTACTTGTTATTTTAAATTTATTAATGAATATATACTTGTTATATGAATTTACTTTTAAATGAAATCTAAATTTTAAGTTACGTGGGGGGGGGGGGGTATTCTATTTTTAATATAAAAACAAGGAACAATGATAGCATTTTGTGTTTGTTTGATAGTATGGTAGCCATCCACCGAAGAAAAGCATCGTCACCCACCCGTATTTAAAATTCAACGCACTTAGGCATTGATATAGCTTTTACTTCCATTTAATCTTTTCATATACATGATTAAATTAGCACAATTATATATATTAGTATCTACACAAACTATATTTAGCAATCGATTTTTAAATTTTAATCTCAAATATATAGTATAGTAAAGATTTTGTGGTGTGGTTTGAAGAGCAAAGAGTAATACAAAAGTAAAAATGAAGGAAGCAGTCATGATATTGTGGAGTTTGTGGGAAGCTAGAAATAATTTATATTGAAATAATAAACAAAATGTGCTCGCTGCCACATTATATTGCACAGTGCGGAGAAGGAGTTGAAGGAAGGAAGGAGTGCCAATTTAGGAGCCTAGATGTATGGTGTTGCTACAACTAATATGATTACTAGATGAGAACAACTTTTGCTCGACATAATTAAATGTCATATTGATGTTTCTTACGATATTCACACCGATTTAGCAGGAATAGGCTTGATGCTACGTGATTATTTGGATCAATTTACTGCTGATAAAACTATATTTCTTGATCGTGTTGCTAGCCTTGCTGTCTGCCGAGATCATAGGGGTGTGTGATGCTCTTATTTGGCTAAAGAAACAATTCAGTAGAATAAGGTTGGTTGTGAAAACTGATAACTTACTTGTAAAGTAAGTTCTAGAAGAAAATTTGACGAATTATTTTTATTTTAATTCTTTAGTTTTTTATTGTAAAACTTTTATCAAAAAGTTACATTTTTTTTCTTTGTCGATTGTTAAGAAGTCAATGAATTAGGTTACTCCTTATTTTGCCAGAACACCTGTTTTTACATCTGATACAATAGAATAGCAATACTAATGTACTCGTATTTGATTTGAATAATACATTACAAAAGAACCATTTTAAAAAATAAAATTGGTTGGATGCTTCAAGGTAATAGAATCGAAAGGACAAACGTGTACTTTCTTGTTTCCTAGTGACACACTGTTTTTTTTTTTAATCTTACATTAATCTTTTTTCAAAATGCTAGTAAGCTTGAACAAAAAGATACTTTTTAATTCCCTTGTCTTAGATGTGGAAAATTACAAACTTTTATACAACAATTATTAGCATAAACTTATTTTATTCTTTATGTAACAAGGACAAGGATAAAAATCCGGAAAGAAAGAGAAAAACCTTTATAGGAATATGCCATCGATCTTTATTTTCTTTTAATCATATATATTATAAGCTTAGTGTTCAACAAATTTTATTTCTCTCAGGTGTGGGGTTGGCTATGTTATATATATATTTCTTAGGACATTTTTGAACGCAAGTGTATGCTAATTAATTTAAACTATATTTTAAATAAGCAACCATCTACCAAATATTTTCTTTTAAGTGAAGTGTGTGGTAAGATTTGCAACCTACCTTTGAAATTTGTTATATTTGTCTATGTCATTTGTGACATACGTATGGTTTTCTCCTTCTATAAATAGAGCATTCTTGCTCATTTGTAGAACACACCAAGATAGAGAGAAAAAACCATTTTGAGAGCAAAGTGAGGTAATCCATAGACTATACAAGAAAAATAGTCTGTGAAGAAAAATAGAGTGTGCGCGATATTTTAGTAAGGTAGAAATCAAAAGAGTGTTATTCCTTTTGAGTGTGTAGTAGTCACTTTGAGTATTGTATTCGTGACTACACAGTGTAAAATTCCTTACTATAGTGATATTAGTTGCTCCTCTTGACCCGTGGTTTTTCCCTTATTTAGAAGGGTTTCCATGTAAAAATTTTGATGTCATTATTTTCCCATTTTATTTCCATCACTTTGACCATATATATATACCTGTGTAAGTCCGCGTTTTCCCAACAGTGTGATCTGACGATTACAATTTAATTTAATTTGTAGTATTGATAAAAATTATTCTGACACGACTGCTTATGTAGTAAGAATTATTGCAGATTGAATAATAATAATAATAATAATAATAATATATACTGTATTGGAAAGACCTTTTCTATGTTCCTCAACAATATTGAAAAGAGACGAGGGCAAAGTAATTTTTAAAATGAGGAAGTATATTTTTCCAAACTGAAATGATGAGGAAATGTCATCATGATTTATTTTTATAATACAAACTGTGGGTAAACAAATATAAGTATAATAAAATAACAACTAAAACAATCACCCCATGATTCCTATTGTACTATACAAATATAATAATTTGAACCCACACATAGTGTGCAAGTAATCTATTAGATTATTTAACATGTAATGATATAAATGAAGAAAATTTCACCTTTCTATATTCAAAAGTAATTTTATATATATAAAAAAAAGATCATGAACACATGGCATTCAGATGAGAGACACCTGAAATTTGAATAAAATAAAGGAAACAAATTAGAGGCAGAAGCAATGGTCGCTAAACACGGGATGAACATATGTTGTCAAAAAAATCACTCTAATTTCATACTATAGTTGGACTCGCTAGCTATTGTGAAGATGATTAATGAAGGCAAATGCTGCAATTTCAGCTTGAATCTGATCATAGACAATTGAAGAAACACACTAATGTCAAGGTGGAGCATTGTTTCATAGAGGCTAACGAGGTAGCAGATCATTTAGCCAAACTTGCAGTTAACATCTTATGACTCCTATCAACAACTTCATGTGGGGGTTAAAGGTCCGTTCCAAGAGTCAAATGCCTTCAATAAGGACCAAATACAATAAGGCAATTTTTTTTTGTTAGCTAGTTAATTGTGTAGGCAGTCTAGTTTTGCAAGGGGTGGAATGTCTAATTTTCTAGCTTCACCTTCCCTCTTTTCTTTTTTTTGGGAAGGATAAAGTCGTGCTTATCCTTGTGTTGTAATCAAAGACTAAGGTCAAGTCCTCTTGTAACTTTCTTCCTGATTTATAAAACCTCAGAAATTTCTTTTTATAGCATGTATCATAGTCAGATTCATCTCAATTTATGTGTATATATAAAGTTAAAGATTAACTCATCACGAGCTGATAATCGTTCAAGATATATATCTTTATCTAAATGGTATAAAAGGAAAATTTGCATATCTGGCCGTTCAAAGGGGTTAAGAGACAAACATAACTAATGCATTGATAATGCCATCCTTGAATAATTAATTTTTCTGCTATATTTCTTAGTCCATGCTTCTTTGGGGAAGTTTCTTTTCAATTATATATGCTTGCCTTTAATCATACTACTATAATAGCGGATGTGTCAAGCTGCTAAGAATTGCCATATGGGATATATGTTGTCTGCCACCTAATTAATATGATTTCCCTTGCTTCATAAAATTATCTCTTTAATTAATTTCATGAATCTAATTAAATCTCACTTTTGACTTTTTAGTGGCAAACAACACATTATTTTGCTCCAATTCCTTCTTTTTATTTTGATCTCCAATAACTTTAATTTTCTTAATTCTAGTTCAGTATAGTGTTGCCACAGAAGAAAAACTGATACAGAATAACTTTTAATTCACTAATTTCTTCCTAGGGCCATGGACAAGTATGTATCTGGACACTTGTTTATAATGTCTAGGATAGTGTTAAGGAAATGAATTTTAGAGTCGATCTTAATTAAAGATAGTTTAAAAGGCGAGGATTAGTGATCATATTAAAAAGATCATTCATTTCTTGAATTGCGGATGTGAGAATTATTCGATAAATATAGAGAGAGAAAACTATTTACTACTAATATTTGAGGATGAGAAAATTCTATTTGTTTTTCAGTCTATTTTTACTTGTCATGTTTGATTTGACACAGTCTTTAAGAAATACTAATAAATAAATAAATAGTTTTATTATATCACCTTTATTAATTATAAGTCATTTAAATATTAAAAAATGAATAGTATTTAATAGTGAATATAAAATAGACATATCAAAACGATAAATTATCTCTTTATTTTTTAAACTTGACAAGTAAACATGAACCAAAAAAGTATGTTTTATGGGGTTAATTTAGATTAAGTTTCATGAGCTAAACCATATATCATTGCATTCGTTATTAATTATATTAAATTTAGTGGAAATGATCAAGCTATCTACTCTTGAATTATTTGCGTTTAATCATGCCTGACTAATTTGTACATTATTTTTTAACCTATAGTAGCATCACTGGTGTCATTTTGGAATTTGCTTACACTAGTGGGAGATTGAAGATTCCTTGGAAATATTATAAGTTTTCAAATATAATTGAATGACATTTGTGATTGATACCTAATAGAAGCAATGTAAGAGAAGATTGAGGAATTTATTAAAACTTCGATATGGTGGGAACTCCAATGTGTTGAAGGGCTAAAATAGAAGGTGAAACAATTAGTGACCCACTTGATCTAAAGTGCTATGAATGCATGTCATTTCATGTCGTGACTTGCACTTTAAAATAGTTATACTTCACTCGTTTTATTTTATTTGACTCTTATATTAAAGTATATATTTCCTTTTTTCCCACAAATTTATACCACTAGACAGTGCCTTGTGGCATTTTATTAAAATAAAAATAAAAAACTCATGGATAAGTACAAGTAAGGGAAGGCTAGGTCTTACCTTATCAAATCCTAATGAAGTATCCAACCTCTACTAATAGCAAGCATGAAGAAAATAAGAACAAGAGAGAACCAGATATATTATGATCACCATAGAGCTTGCTCATTTTAGTAAATAAAGAAGTTTTATTACTTTTTTATCATATTACTCGTAGTATTAAATAATTATTCTCTCTATTTCATATCATCATTTGTTAACCTGACACACTACTTAAGATAACTTTAGTTAGAAGAGTATATTCGCAAACTAAAAACCTTAAATGATGCTTTGAAACTCTAATTTTGACGATTATGTTATTTTTATGGTAAAAATAGAAAGAAAAAGATATAGTAAAAAAAATAATTTATTAATCAGACAAATAAATCAAAATAACTATTTTTAATACGAGGGTTAAATAATATGAAACAGGGAAGTATAATTCGAACCATTTTATTTGCTTCTATCTTTTCATGCCTCCGTTGATTCCCACAAATTTTAAGCAAAAATAATGGAAGTTCTTTCAATGGTGGCAGACAAAATTAGGGTTTCCCCACAAAAGACAACACTAATAATAAGATCAAAATAAATAATTACTTCAGCTCATAATTGAAGATTTAATTTAATCAATGGACAATAAATTCCCTAAAACATGATTAGCTAAGTGCTCACTTTTGCTACTTGTTTGATTCGGTACATTATATCGATAGTTTTTTTAGGGTAATGCTAAATGACCAGAAAATTTGGCCAGAAATTTAAAAAGTCTATAATATCTTTTTTATTTTAAAATAAACTGATCTTTTTTCAATTTTTGAATTAAAAGGTATTAAAGTTAAAAGAGTAAAAAATGTTCAAAAAGATAAAATAATGTAATGTGAAATATGTTATTTTACCATTCTGGTCAAAAGGATTTTTGGTTTTTTTTTTATTGGTGATTATATTTTATAAGATAAATACTTAAACTTAATTAATGATCATATATACTTAAACTTGGTTGAAGTGTATCTCACAAACACTTCATGCTGACATGGGAAATAAAATATATCTAAGTTTGATCGATGAGAAAGAAAACTTTAATCAATGTTGGAAAATGGAAAAATGAAAAGATGGGGAGTGGTGTTCTAATTAACTTGTCTGGGCTAAATTTGGACGAGACACGCTTTAACAAATTCAAGTGATGAAATTTAAGGAGTTATTATTCAAATATATATTTAGTTTTTTTATTTATTAAGATCATTAATAAGACTACGATTGAGATTCTTGATATTTTATAAGGATTTAGCCATAGTCAAGAAAACAAGGGATCATTATTTCGGATTTGGCTCCTCTCCATTTCTGTTCTCTCCATTTTCCCCAAGTTCTTATTTAGATGAGTGACACCTTTATTGCTTAAATATCAAAGGTCTAGATTAATTAGTATTCTTAATCATAGAAGTATACTAATTAACCATGATTAAATTAAGAAATATTAATATTTAAAATTTCCAACTTTGGTAAGAAAATATCAATTTTCAAAACTTTTGAGAACGAATGGAATTACTTCTATAGTTTACAATTTGAGTTACGATCAATATATATCAACATACATTTATATTTTTTGAAAAAGTTTGTCTAGCAAAAAAATATTTTATTATTCTTTGATAATTTATGGCAAAGTAATTTTCAATTTTTTATTTAATATCTAAATGCTAGAAATTTTATTTTATGATTAACAATGTTTTTTTTTCCCGTAAAATTAACTTATTTAAATGTTGATTTTGAATTGCCAGAATTTAGTTTATGAAGAAACATTTTTTTTATCGATGGAGAAACTATTAGATTACGAAAATAATTTAGGTTGTGGTGCTAAAAATTGTGACATGGTTTTTTTATAGCTAAATTAGATATATTTAAATGATGAATATATGTATCCTTTTAACTAGGGGTGTACATAGGTCGGTTTGGTTTGGTTTTACATTAAAAAAAACTAAACCAATTATGTCGGTTTATTAAATCTAAAAACCAAATCAAACCACGCAACGTCGATTTTTTCGGTTTCGGCTTTAGTCGGTTCTTTCGGTTTTTTACAATTATACGGTGTTTGAGAAAGAGATCAAATATATTTTCACTTACAAGCTAAACTTAAGAAATGTTAAATGAATAGAAATTTTTGAAAAGACGGTAAAATTCACATGAGTACAAAATATTTATTTTGAAATATCAACGTTCATTATGTTAAATTAATAAGATTAAAGGCTACAATCAAACTGCATACAAAACAAAATATTTACAAAGTAAATTGTTAACTTCTAATTTGAAAAACTATAACAATATAATTGTAACTTCGAATGTTAATACGAAATAAAATATTTACAAATTTTACAAGCCCAAATTTGAAATAAATATATAAACATTGAAACTATAAACTAACTAAAATATATTAACAAAGTATATTATAAATAATATTTTTTATCTATAAATAAAATAAAATTATATATATAATATTTACAAAATTTTACAAGCCCAAATTTGAAATAAAATATATAAACATTGAAAACTATAAACTATCTAAAAATATATTAACAAAGTAGATTATAAATAATATTTTTTATCTATAAAAAAAATATATATATAAAAAAATAAAATATATATATATATATATATATATTATGTTGGTTTGATTTGGGTTCGGTTTAACTTTATTTCTTTTAATACCAAACCAAACCAAGAGTGGTCGATTTTTTTTTCAACCACCAAATCAATCAAACCAAACCACAAATCGTTTTTTTTTCGATTTGATTTGGTTCGTCTGTTCGGTTTGACTTTATTGTTTGGCTTGTACACCCCTACTTTTAACCATGATTAAGGCACTTGATTACTTAAAAATCTATACCATTGATATTTAAATAAGACAAGTGTCATACATTTAAGACATTCTTAAGTAGGAACTTGGGAAAAATGGAGAGAAGAGAAATGGAGAGGAGCTGAATCCACAAAGAATCAACAAAAAATGGCTAAAAATATCCTTTTATGTATTGAAAATTGAGTGATTTTGTCATATGTTCTCTTATGATATCAAAAATGTCCTTGCCGTCTCAAAATTGGACCGCATCAAATCTTAATTCTTGTATAATTAAATTAATTAGCATAGGTGAAAGGTATTTGACCCTTTTCTGAAATCTTAATCATTCCTGGTACCAAAAATGACGCTGTAAATTAAAGATAAAAAGACTCCTACATGCATTGTATCATCGTAAGAATTATTATTTGTTGCAATTCAGCCGTTAAGAAATAAGAGTAGAGGTGGTTCAATGTTTCGATAGTAAGTACGTTTTTTATATAAAAATATAATAAAGAGCAAAAACGCTCTCTATTTCTTATAACTGAAAGGTAATTTTGATCAATTTCAGAAGAATCAAAATAATGAAACACTGCAAAAAGCTAATTTGCTAATCGTCGTGATAAAAAAAAAAAGATAATGTAACAGTTGTGAAAAGCTAAATGCTAAAGGGAATAAGCTTCTTTAATTTCACTTGTTGTTCATTTGACTGGAGTGATTATTAACCCATTATTAAACACTTTACAATGGACTGGTTTGACATATTTTTTAGTGCGAAGAAGTGATGGAGTCTAGCGTCTGGCCTATAATGACATACGGTGTGGGTCAAAGAAGGGTTAAACTCACCAATTATTGTAAGGAGGGAATTACATAAGTAGAGGCAGAGGTCAGGTTTAAGATTTATGGATTCCATTAGGGTGTAAACTAGTGAATCGAGTCGAAATATAGATCACCAATTGAAAATAAATAGGATGAAAATAAATAAAATATCCGACTCACCAATATTTGATATAGATTTTAATAAAATGGTTCAGACAACGAAAAATGTATATCGATATCATCCACGGCTTCTTAATATGTCATTTTTTATTTTATTTTTCTCCTTTTAGAGTGTTTTTGGTGTGAAGGAAAATATTTATGCATCTTTTTGTAATATATAATAACCTTAACTTTACTTTAAACAATGAGTATTGATATTCAATATATTTTTTCCAAAGGTAACAAATCCTAGATTTAAAAAAAGAAAAAGATTTTGGATTTAAAAGGAAGAAATGATAGTCTCCTTTTGAGAGCAAACGGGTTTTGAACCCATGTCTTTGGGCCGCAAAGCTTTAGTACTTGGGTTACCAAGTTAAATTTTACGAAAAATTACAGAAATCCCACTTTTTAATTTACTTATTACCATTATCCCCTATAAGTTTTACAAATCTCCAAAATTTCTCATTTTCACGCATCAGATTAATGTATCTCGCGCATCAGATTAATGTATCAGCGCATCAAATTAGTGTATCTCACGCATCAGATTAGTGTATCATGTATAAAATGTAATGTATCTTACTTAACGATTAATGTATTTCGCGCATCAGATTAATGTATCAACGCTTATATTATTATATCCGTTTGAGGGATTTCTGTAATTATAAACTTTTAAGGGATAAATTATAATTTTGCCTTAAAAGTATGTGATTTCTGTAATTTGCCCTAAATTTTATGATATACGCTAGTAGTCTAGTTCCGTCTCTATAGACCCAAAGAAATACCAAGCATATATCATAAAAATTCAATTGACGATTTAGTTGCCAAATTTAATCGAAATTGCAAGTCTCTCCCCCTCTCTCTAAATGTCCAAACAAACTGGATTTGAGCTACATTTACTGAGTTCATTGAATGATTGAAGGAGTAGAGAGACACTAACAAATCATAGAAGTGTATATGAAGTGTGTGATTGAAGCTAAAACTTAGTTTAGCTTATTGTATATCTACAGATATATATATATATATATAATGTGTGTACGTATATATGAGATAATGTTAGAGATCTCTCTCCAAGTTTGACTCTATAACACTTACCGCTCTTATGATTTATAATATTCACTTTCCTCTATTATTTTGATTTATTTGCAACGATTCTTTTAATGTATTTATCATTAATACAAAATATTTGTGAGATGACTAATTTGCCCTTGTTTAATTTATCGGTAAACATCAATTTTCAAGAAGTCTATTAGACCCAAAAACATAACAGCCTATATTATGGTATCGCCCAAATAAGAATATACTACTATTTATTCATTAGAAAATTTTGAAAAATAAATCTTCGTCAAAAGAAGCAAATTGCAATAATTGAAAATTCACCTTTTAATGTATGTAAGAAAATTATTCACTTGTTAATTACTAACACATTAAATAAAATATCTTTTTCTATTTCTGCAAAAATCTATATGGTAATAGTAATGACATGGAAAAGAGAAAATGTAAAATTGAGGTATGAACATGGAGAATATTGTTTCTCTTTGAAATAATAACCAAGAATTCTTAAAGATAACTTAAGTTGGTCATCCTAATTAGTGTCATCCTATGAGTTTTTTCGTTATCATTCGTGTCAAATTTCGGTCCCAAATACATATATATGATGCGTTTAGATACATAAGCTCAAAATTAGGTGTAATTTATTTCAGATACATTGTATCCAAGTAGATTTACATGTATATGAGATATATTGACTCTCTCGCTTACCTCTCTCCCTGTGTATTTGTATTTTAGAATATATCTTGTATCGCAAATACATATACCTAGTGTGATTCACATGTATATGGGATACACTTACTCTCTCGCTCGCCTCCCTCCATTCTCGCTTGCCTCCCTCATCTATCCTCTCTTGCTCAACCCTCCTCCATTCTCGCTCGGCTCTCTCCTTATGTATTTGTATTGCATAGTGTATCTGGTAGCAAAAATATACATATCTATGTGTATCTAACTTGAACTCTGATATGAAATTATTAATTAGTGATAGATAATATGTAATTATTTCAAACTATAGGAAAAATTAATAAATATGACGGGAATATTTGTATAATTAGGTAGTTTTTTTATTAATATCAAATAGATTAAAAGAATTCTTACTAGAAGATGAAAATAAAGAAATTAAGTATAATATCGTACACCACAAGAAAAGTCAATGTTATGAAGTCAAATATGAAGGAAAGTCACTAAAAATGCCTATAAAGTGTGTGTATACAAAAAGTCTATTGATAAAAATATATATAATTTGTATCTATATTCTGTAAAAGTGAATATGAGGTAGAAGAAAACTAAGGTTGAAGAATTCATGAACTTCAAGTAGGGTAAGAAAAATGTGAAGGGGTATAGCCTTAAGTTCACTCACCTTTCTCGATATGCTTATGAAGTCGTGTCGATCACGAGGGCAAAGATAACAAATTTTCTTTCAAAAATAAGAATACGTGTTCTAAAGGGTATGTTACACTATTGCTTCACAAGAATGTGGAAATTTTCAAACTTCTGATTTATGCTCAGCAAGTTGGGGAAGAGAAGTTGTAGGAAAATCAAAGTAAGAGGCCAAATCAGTTAATGATGGAACTAGTCATCAAAAGAACGGGAATAGGAACTGCTCATTCATTCATACAAGGTCTCCAGACTAGCTCCATCGTCATCCAGTGCACCAACACCCATGAATCAAAGTTTGAAGCATCAGACTCTCAATCTCACGATACTATTGTATAGAGTCCGAAACCAAAAGGGCAACAATATTTTTCAAAAATTTCAAAAGGGCAACTCAATTAATTATGAAATCAAAAGGGCAACAATTGTTAACACCGTTTAAATTAGGTTTTTAAAAACGAGGCTCAAATTTGCTCAAATTCCTATGAGCCTTGTAAGGCTCAAATTTACATATAAAGGACAACTTTACATGTTAAATTTAAAATTTACCGTCTTATAACTTTTTAAATTTACCGTCTTATAATTTTATAAATAAAGTAATATCATAAGACTTTACATGTTAAATTAAAATTTAGAAACAATAATTAGTTTTCAAAGATATGACCGAAAAGTGATTGGTGGGAATAATGCTATTTCTATAAAATTCTTTTATCCCCGTGAAATTCTACTATTAGAGCAGAATAAATTTGAACCTCTTTTAATATTATTATTTTTTCCTTAGTTGGACTAAATCTAACAGATTTTAATTTAATATATAATATAACATAAAAAGAAAAAAAAGGTAACAACAATTGTCTATTTGTCTTTATCTTCATTGAAAGAAACCACACTATAGATTCACATGTATATGTCCGTCTAGATAGAAACATGTGTGTATCTTTATGCATCATATCAACAACTATGTATTATTATTATTATTAGATTTTTTTAACAAACAACAAAATAAAATGAGAATATTTATTAAAAAAAAAAAAAAAAAACACCTGCAAGGTTCATTGGCGGCTGAGCCTTACAAGGCTCATAGGAATTTGAGCCTTGTAAGGCTCATTGAAATTTGAGCCTCATTTTTAAAAACCTAATTTAAACGGTGGTAACAATTGTTGCCCTTTTGGTTTCATAACTAATTGAGTTACCCTTTTAGAATTTTCGAAAAAATTTGTTGCCCTTTTGGTTTCGGACTCCTACTGTATATTTGTATATGAACTCTTTTATCTTGTCCGCAAAAAGTGTAGAAAGAATCATCTGATGAGTATCATTATGATAAAGAAGGGTATTTTAGATGTGGTCAATTGGATCACTTCTTGAAACATTACCCCTCTAGGAAGGACCATATAGCTCACTTCACTTCATCATCTG
Source organism: Solanum piurae (assembly GCA_029582685.1). NCBI lineage: Eukaryota > Viridiplantae > Streptophyta > Magnoliopsida > Solanales > Solanaceae > Solanum > Solanum piurae. The sequence goes on from JAJOOO010007321.1 coordinate 37,084, forward strand.
CTCCAACAGGCAATGTTGCTTAGAAAGGTACTACTTCATGTACATGTGGAGGTCAAAATCACTTGTATTACTTTGTCTAGCCGCCAGGATCAAGAGGTTCTCCATATGTTGTTACTGATATGTTGAAAGTTTTCTCTATAAATGTTTATGCATTCCTAGAGCCCAAAATCCACTTTATCATTTGTAACCTCTTATGTTGTCAAAATTGTATCCCGAACAATTTTTAAAATCCGTTGATGTTTCTATTTCTATTGGTGAGTCTATCTTAGTTAAATGAATTTATACAAACTACATTTTATTAATCCACCACAGAAATACAAAGCCGAATTAGACATAATAGACTTTAATGTTATTCTAAACATGAATTGCTTATATGTTTATTATGCCACAATTGATTACAAAACCCAAATAATAAAATTTTAATTTTCTAATGAACCATTCATAAGGTGGGAAGATAAAGGAATAAAGATCGATTCATTTCATATCTTAAAGTTAGAAAATTAATTTTCCATAGGTGTATTTATCACCTAGTTATTATTAAAGAGGCCTAAACAATTTTTTTTTGAGTTTTATACTTGAACTATTAAAAGTGAGTGTGAGTTTTGTACCTAAATTATCACTTATTAATTTGAGAAATTGTTGTCGGTGCACGTTAAGTAACAAAGTTCTCGATGCACGTTAAGTAACGTTTGCTAACGTGAGCTCATCGGCGATAGTACACAAACAACAACGAGCTGCTCCACGGCCACCGGCAAACATGGAAAAGGCTTAAAAAGGTTGAACAGTTACCCTAGACTCAGTAATTGCTTATACACTTTCTCCACTGAAACTAGAAAGCTGGTTACCTGGCATGGTCAACAATGCAACAGTGTATCCATTCTGGAGAAATAAGACGGGACATCGGCTCTGAATGAGACGGAACCTGAGTGTTCTAATGCAGTGCGGAAGCTCTTATTCTCGGTTGGGCTGAAGGATACACCACCGGCGGGGAAAGCTCAGTAAATACCTCCCAATACTGCAAATACAGTTTGAGGAAATCGTCAATTACTAGAAGGTATGAAGCTCGCCATTTACCCTCCAATTTTTTTTTGAAAAGGCTTAAGATGGTTTAGCTAAAGAGTTAAAAGTGGGAAAATGCCCTAATTGGGCATGCATTAGGGAAAATGCCCTAATTCTCCAATCTGTTTTGTTCCTTAATACGAACACATATTTATGAGTTTGAAAATGGGAGAGAACTCAGAGTAACGAGGTTGAAAATTTGCTATAAAACTCAAATAGCAGCTAGTATATTTATGTATATGATAAATACACTATATATATAAGTTAGTTACAGTATGCAATTCTGTATTTTCTCAAGCAGATCAACAAATTCAAGATCACCCGCGAGCCCATTCTTGATTCGCCAGACAGACAGCAGAAAGAGGAAAAGCTGCAGGGCTAACCAGAGAGCTAATGAACGACGTGAGAAAATCGTCCAAAAGATTTTAGAGTGGGTGCTTTCCGGCGAGCCCTGAATTCAATTTTCTGAGCTCCAAAGTAATCTCCAATTTTCTCTTCAATGTTTCAGCTTATTTTCTTGGAAAAGTTTTGTGGTTTGAGTAGTTGTTTAGATGCTGTTCATTTGTTTGTTTCCACTGATAATTGACTGTTTTCTATGTGCTTTTATGGATTGCTTTCTGGGTTTTGGGCAAGTCTTATCTAAAAAGGCAGCATCTTTTGTTGTTAGTGGTACAAGTATATTTACACACTACTAACAGGTGGAAACTGACACATATGTCAGAGAAAGTCCCACCAGTAGATGGACAAAGCCAGTAGTAGAAATCTAGGAAGCTGAGAATGAGACTGGATTTTGATTTTATTTATGACATTTGTCTTGCACTTTGCACTGGATATTCTGGTATTAACTCTCAACCTTAACCTGCTAATCCCTAAGCCAAGGATTTGTTGACAATTTTTAGTTTAAACCAAAATTTCAGATCTTTCTTTTAACTCATAGATGGTAATGTCTATAATAAAATTCCATAAGCACCTCAAGTAGTGTTCAGATGGTTTTACTAAGATAGTATGACAAAGTCAAGAACCCTTGTGGCTTGTACAAACTTTGGAAGAACAAATCCCATTTCGAAGAAAATCTTTGGAAGCAAAAAAGAGGGGAAAAGGGCCTTCCAAGTTAGTTGTTGGAATATTACTTTGTTAATGATGTTTTTCTGAACTGAAACATGTTTACCAAAATTTATGCTTTCCAACTGAAGTATCTGGTGAGAAGATGAGTGCCCGGAAGAAGACACCTTTCCAGAAGCATAGAGAAGAGGAAGAGGCAAAGAAAAAGGTATGAGCTATAGCAATTTTGGTTTGTTGTGAAAATGGGATGGATGATTAATGGTCAAGCGATTTCCATTTTGCTCACTATGTATGTCTTCTATTGGCAGAGGGCAGAGGATGAAACAGCTCGTCTGTATCAAGAGTTTGTGGAATCGTTCCAAGCGGACAATACGCCAGGTTCCAAAGCATTTGTTAGAGGGGGAACCATCAATCCAAATGATAAATTGAAGATGGATTCTGAAGGTACGTTGCAAGAATCTGTACTATGTTTGATATTCTCCTTTCTTTGATTACGTATATAAGTCTTGTCTTATTAATTCTTACAAATAAATGACTTTTTTATTACATGAACAAATTATTAAACGTATGGACCTTTTCTATTCATTCGAGGATGGCAGGTGGAAAATCTAAAGATGAGGGGTCAGGTTTAAAGAAGGGAAGTAGGTAAACTAATGCTTTTGATTGACCATGTTGCAATGTTGCTGTAATTTAGGATGCTGAATACCAAGATTTTCGTGATGATATCACTGTTCTTATTAGGCCTTTATATGTTTACGTGTTTCCAGGTTGCTTTGTGTCAGTCTCCTTAAAAATTTGATTTATGCAAATTCAGTCTTCCTTGGAGGCTTGGACTTTACCTTCAAATTGTAACTATGTTGGTACTATGTGTATATGGAGAGGGAGCTTGGTGCCTCCACTATCTGCTATATGACAATTTCTTATGAAAAAGTCAATTATAGATTGGGGTCACTAACTATTACCTTTGTCAAAAAAGAAAGAAAAGAAGAAACAAAGATTTGTGGTCACTTAATTTTCCTTTGACTATTCCATTAGGAGTTTGATCACTCAATTGTTGGGGAAATTTCCATACAAACTGATCAATCTTTTTGTTTTTTCTATTTTTAGTTTTAGAACGATTCAACCTCCGATAAAAAAGAGATACCTTTGTAATATTTGTCTCTTCAACAAGTTCAATAATGACCATAACAACCCTATTGTTTAAGTGTCAGTAGCATAACAATTTGTTAAATAAGGTATACATGTTTTTGTGGGTCCTAGTGCAACTGGTTTGTCTGGAAATAGACGTACCCATATTTTTCCCACATGACTTGCTTTTTGTGTCATTGCTCGTCGACTTGCTTCTATTTGTCTAGGTATAATCCAAGTAGGTTGAAGTGTCTATTTTTGTATATACGCCTAAACGGTCAATAATATCAGCATATGATAAATGGGATCAAACTGATTTACTAATGGGATACCCTAACAGGGCATGAGTTATAGTATCATAAGCATTTCCTCATAGGCATACTCTTCGTGCTCTGTCAGACCTTCAAAGAAATGTGAAAAGAACTTAAATGAAAAACATAATAACATGGATATATATTTATACAAAACTTCTAACCTTAATCGAACTAAGGGTTTTCATTTTTTATTTGAGATAAATTCGAAATTGTTCGAATTGTGTAATCATCAATTACTAACATTCGATTGAAAATTCCCTCTGCCCCCATAGTCTAACACATCAAAACAAAATTGATTTAATATTTATAGCTCATACTTTTTTGTTCTTTTAGAAAAGCAACAGAGTCAATTTTGGCCTTGAACTATTTAATGGCAAGACGTAGTAGAAGCCAGCAGAGCCTCACCCTCTTCAGTAGATCTTGAAATCACAAAAATAATGGAGTATATTGATGGGTTTCTTACCATATAACATTTCAATCATGTGCTTATGTCTTTGGTTTTAGGATATGAGCTTGAGCTAGCCTTGAAACTGAGCTCATCATTTTATGCATTAGAACCAGACTCCATCACCTCTCTCACATTCTCCTAAATCGTGAAAATTCTTGCTTAGTTAAAATTTCCACTAATGATGATTGTTGGACTGCTCCATACTAATATTTGATGCATCTGGAAACAATGTCAAAGCATACACTAATCTCTTCCTTTGAAGCACTTATCAAAATCCTCCTACATTTCATCAACACATTGACAAATTATGATAGATTCGACAATTGGTTGGACTCTTTCGTTGGGTCTTTTGTCAAGGAGACTGATAAAAACAATTCAGTGTGGGGGGCTTTTACCCAAGTTTGAATTCCATCAAAAAAATGATTTTGTTAATTGTTACCTTCTAAAAAAGTGATTTTGCAAAGTTTTAATTGAGGTGGGGCATATGTGAGGTATGTGTCTAGCGACAAGGGTATTTTGAGCTAAAAGAAATAGAGGGCAAAGTTATCCTATATCAAATAGATTAAGGGTAAACTTGATCCTTTTTCTCTTTGTAAAAATATGATTGGACGTGTTGTTAGAGACTTGGAGGAAACATAAGTGTAATGGTCTAATAGTGTTCAAGAGCAGAGTGCACTCAAATCTTTACTCTTTCATGATTAAGGCACAAATGAAGAAAAAATAATGTAACTCTGGGAAAAAAAATTCTAAACTAAACAACACATTATATGGGGGAGGATTTGAAAAATTGCAATTAATGCTTACTTTTAGTAGACGTTTGGAAAATATTTGGTTGAAGTTGAACTTGAGAAAAAATATTTGGAAGTTGAAATTGTGCTTGGAGCAAAAAACAAACCTGATATAAGATATTGCAAAGTGAGAAAATTTAAGTCAAAATAATGCATGTCTTTGGTTACAACAAGAGGATGAAAACACTAAGGAGTAAATGGGGTCGTTTGGTAGAGTGTATAAAAATAATGCTCAATAGAGTGTATTAGTAATGCTTGTATTAGTTATACTTGCATTAGTTATGCATAAATTATTTCTTATGCATTGTTTGGTTTAGTGTATTAAAAATAGTATGCATTGTATAAAAATATTTATTTACCAAAGTATCCTTCACAATTATGGTGAAAAAGATGTAAAAGTACTTTTGAGGGATAATTGGGTCTTTAACCATGATGATGCATGTATTAAATCCTTTGCAATACTAATACCTAGAAATCCATGGTATTTATACACTCCTCAATAGACAATAGAGTGTATAACTAATGCATGAAAAAATGCACCAAACAAGGGACTACTAATACATATAGCTAATGCATGCATTATTTTTGCTAATGCACCCTACCAAACGACCCAGTAACAAAGATTAATAACGCAGGGATTAGTAATGCAGGGATTAGTAACACAGAGATTAGTAATAGATTATTTTTTATCAAGTGTTTGGCTCATTGCTTCCTACCTAATCTTGTGTTTGATTTAAAACACTACAAAAAAGCTTCTTTCCAGTTATACCCTTGAGTATTTATGAAATTTTCTATTTCAAGTAATTGGGTCAAGGTAGAAAACTATCGGACAATATTAAAAGGTCATTGAACTTTATTTTGTATCAGTAAAATATTCAGCTTAACACTTATATTTTCCAAAATCACTCAACTGCATTTATCAATAAAATAAATTTGATATAACAATATAAATTATTTTATATGTCATATAAGTATAGACCCTATATTACACTATTTCTAAAGAACTCAATTCTTAAGAAATAGCATTTTAATACACAAATTATTGTTAATACAGAGCTCAACTTTGATAGCTGCTGCTTTAATGGTGGAAATGGAATTATTATGAATCCTTCAATAATTTTTTTTCCAGTAAGCAACTAATATGCATTATCACTAACAATGCTACTCCATAAAATTCATAATGTTTTTTTTTACTAAAGAAAAGTTCATTTTTCTTTTTTCTTTTCCAGACAGGTAAAGAAAAATAATACTACTACCAAGTAAATCAACAACACTATTAAAGTTGAGCAATAGTTATACAAATTATTTTATATGGCATGGGTTTATTTGAATTTTATACAAAACAAAGTTTATTGACTTTATAAGTTAAATTTTCATAGTACAATGACCTTTTAAGATATTAACTCAATAAATTTACTAGTACAAATATAAAACATAAAATCAAGAAAAATAAACAAAATGAAAGGAACCAGAGATGCTTCGAAAACAAGAGCATCCCTTTCCAAAGTTTGACTTATAACCCTTTATTTTTGGTGTAATCATGTCCTCCCCAAAGAGATGGAGGCTATTACTCACTTTTTAGATAGTTTAGGAGGGGTATAAATGATAGATCTTTTGATTTTGCTTACTGTATACTCCTGATGTAATTACTACTGAAATACACCATTGGTGTATTGTTGTCTATAAAATGTTAACTTTCTAAAAATAAAATAAAAAATGATTAAAGGATTTGAGGTTTTTTTTTGTCTTTACATAGACTTATCCCATGGTATTAGTAATACCATCAAATGGAAGGTATTAGTTATACATTCTATAATCCCATGTAGGGTGTAATTAGTTATACATAGGCCCAAAATTCCTACCAAACATAGTACTAAATAATACCATACATAATACATGGAGTCATGGACTATTTCTCCTAATACTCCCTATCAAACAACCCCAAATACTTTCAAAGAGTAGAAAATATATATAAGAGATGCAATGATATCGAAAAATTAGAAGTGAATGGATAAACAATTGATGATAAAGAACGTAATGAGGAACAAGAGTGGTTACAAAGGCAGTTTGAAGAGGAGAAAGTTTTTAACAGTATCAAGCTTTCTGCAAGTGACAAGGCACCTGGCCCAAATGGGTATCCTCTGTGTTTCTACCAATCTCTGTGGGAAGTTTTGAAGGTAGATATCATGAACACTTTGCAACATTTTCATTCTCATTAGGTCTATGAGAGAAGCATCAATGCCACTTATGTGGCTCGTATTCCCAAGAAAATTGGAGAGCGGTTGCTCTAAAGGATTATAGACTTATCAGTCTCATCAGTGGAGTTTACTTAAGGATGTCGATTGGGACGAGTTGACCTGGGACCAAATCAGACATGGTAGTAGCCCGACTGAACCGACCTAAGACTTATTAGCCATGCTTTGTCGGTACACCTTGAAGACCCAGAATCGGATGATTTCAAAACTCAACTCGATAATCGAAACCGGTACTATTTGTGATTTGATAGTATCGGGTTAATCTGCCTCTCCCGATCCGTTTGTTAAGCCTATAGAATATCATAATTAACATATAAATAAGCAACATATTCCTTCGACATTAAACATTCTATAATGAAAAGTAATCCCTATGTGAAATACTTGGAAAAAATACTTTTTGAATTTTAATTTTTTTAATTGAAACCCGGCATGGAATTGCATGGGTTACATCAAACCCAATATAACCCGGATCGGTTGGACTCAATACCCTCCAACCCAGTATCCAACACGGTCTCGGACCGCCCAGGTTCCATAATCAGTGAACCGGCCTGGCCCAGTGCCACCCTTTGGTTTATTAAATCATTGCCAAGGTATTGACTGATTGGTGAACAATTAGATGACCTTTATTAAATGAATACAAATTATGGATATCACTCTTATAGCCGGTGAATGTGTGAACTCTAGATTGAGAGGGGAGGTGCCAGACATTATGTAGAGAAGGCTTATGATCATAAAGGTGGCTGCAACAAATTTGTTATTTGTATTAAAACTGTTAGATTCTCCATATTTGTAAATGGAGAACTTGTGGATTTTTTCCTTCAGAGAGGGGCCTTAGACAGAGTGATCCTCTCTCCCATTTCCTTTGGATCATTGTCATGGAGGGTTTCAATAGTATGATGAGAATTGTTGTAAGTAATATGTGGATAAAGGGATTCAAGGTTAGTAGTAGAGCAAACACAAATATGGAAATATGTTATCTAATGTATGCAAATGATATTGTGATGTTTTGTGAAGCTGTTGAAGAAATTTGCTATATCAAAATGATTTTACTTATTTTGGAGGCCACTTTTGGTTTGAGTGTTAATGGGAGGAAAAGTAGCCTCTTTTCTATTAAAGAAGTGGCACATATAGAGGAACTAGCTGGGGTCTTGGGATGTAAGTTGGTGATCTGGGATGGGATTGTGAAAAAGACCGAAAAAGTTGATAAATTGGAAGACACAATACTGTCTCTTGGTCCTTGGAGGTAGGCTCACTTTGATAAATGCAGTTCTCGATTCACTTCCTACATATGTGATGTTCCTGTTTCCCATTCCAATAAGTGTGGTTAAGAAGCTGGATAAACTAAGAAGAAAGTTTTTATGGTTTGGAAACTGGGAGGAAAAGGGTATCACTTAGTTGAATAGAAGGTTGCATAATTACATAACGAGACTGGTGGGTTAGGAGTTGGGAATCTAAAAATGCAGAATGATTGCTTGCTCATGAAATGGCTATGGAGATTCAATGGAAATGATCATGCTATATAGAAGGAGGTAATCTTGAATAAGTATGGTTAGACATAGTAATGGTGTACCAATGCAGTATATACTACCTTTGGAACATCAGTAGAGAAAATAGTCAAATGCTCCACAACCTATTACCGAATTCTCAATTAAATGCTGTGAGATTGTAAAACATGACATAATGAAGGCATTCCAAAATTTCCATAAGCAAGAAGTGTTGGAAAGAAGCTTCAATGCTACTTTCATTGCTCTCATTCCCAAGAAGAAAGGTGCCACTGAGTTGAGACCCATAAGCTTGATAGGAAGCATCTATTAAATCTTCTCCAAAGTCCTAACAGAGAGATTGAAAGGGGTGATGGAAACATTGATAGATTCTCTCATCAAATGACATTTATTAAGGTAGACAAATTATGGATGCAGTCCTAGAGGCAAATGAAGTTGTAGGCTCAAGAATGAAGAAGGAATATTGTGTAAGCTTGATATTGAAAACGCTTATGACCATGTTAACTAGGAATACTTGCTAAATGTTCTGGAGAAGATGGGATTTGGGCTGAAGTGGATAAAATTTTGTATATCTTTAGTGAAATTCTCTACTTTGATTAATGGTGCACCAACATGATTCTTTGGAGCTCAAAGGAGCCTCAAGCAAGGGGATCCTCTATCCCCTTTCCTGTTTTTGCTAGTGATGGAGGGACTTAACAACATGCTCAAAACAACCAACACAAATGGTTGGTTGAGAGGTTTTGATGTGGCCAGCGAGGGAAGGGAAAATTTAGAGGTGAATCATTTGCAATATGCAGATGACACACTCATCTTTTGTGGGGCAGAAAAAGAATAACTCAGATATCTAAGAGTAATATTGGTCTTGTTTGAAGGAATCTCTGAGTTGCATATTAATTGGAGAAAGAGTTTTTTTTATCCCATTAATGAAGTAAATAACATGGAGGCACTAAACATAATCCTAGGTGGACAAGTTGGGGCTCTCCCAACTACATACCGTGGGATGCCTTTGGGTTCTCAATCAATGTCTAAAGAGATCTTGGGCAGTGTAATAGAAAAGTGTGAGAAGAAACCCGCTAGATGGAAGGGGTAATACTTGTCTCTTGAGGAAGAGTTACTCTAATTAATTCAGTCCTAGATGCTATGCCTACTTACATGATATCTTTATTTCCCATTCCAGTAGGGGTCACAGTCTGATTGGACAGGATCAGAAGAAAGTTCCTATGGCAGGGAAACAAGGATAGGAAAGGTTACAATCTGGTAAAGTGGAATGATTTGATAATAGAAAAAAGATATGAGGGTTTGGGTATTAAAAATATGCAGAATCGTAGCAGGCCCTCAGAATGAAATGGTTGTGGAAATATGCTAATGACAAACATCCGCTATGGAGAAAAGTCATTAAAGCCAAGTATGAGGAAGAATATAAGTGCATGACAAAGGAAGTAATTTCCCCATATGGAGACAAGCTTCTGGGGAGATGACTGGCATGAGATGGGATTCTGAGGAATATCTACCCAGATATCCACAACTTAATGTTAAATCAGCAAAGAACAATTGCAAGAATGTGTACACCTGATGGGTGGGAAATGAGTTTCAGAAGACAAGTTAATGACTGGGAAATCACAAGAGTTGCAGATTTCCTTAACACTATTGGCCAATTTAAAGGAACACAAGAAGGGGAAGATGAGCTTTGGTGTCAGGGCAGTGACAGGGGAACCTTCAGGGTTGGCAAAACATACAGATGGTTGAATAATCACAATCAACAGAATCTCAACTAGCCCTGGAAAACTATATGGAAAGTGAATATACCCTACAAGGTATCATGTTTTATTTGGCTCCTATCTAAGGAAGCTGTTCTTACACAAGACAATCTGATGAAAAAGGGGATAATTTTATATCTGAGATGTGTTTTTTGCGGAGAACAAGAAGAAATTGTTCGACATTTGTTCCTTCACTGCAAGATCACAGGTCAGCTTTGGAGGCTATTCATAAACCTTAAGGGTTTCTCCTAGACTATGCCAGGAAAGGTTACCTTCAAAGTTGGGAAGAGGCTGGGGTTCTGGCAAGAAGTAGAAGTAGGTAGAGAATCATACCAGCTAGCATATGGTGGACAATCTGGAAGGAGAGAAATGCTAGGTGTTTTGAGAACATAAAAAATAGTATAGAACATATCAAATTGAATTGTATCTTGATTCTATGTTTTTGGTGTAATCAGATCCGGTCTAATGGTCCTGTATCTATTATTGATGTGTTAGATTCATTATAGACATGGGATCATAGGATCTGGATTTACTTGTAAATATGGCCCTAGTACAACCCATGTACTGATCTGTTTCTATCAATAGACACAAAATTACTAGTTTAAAAAAAAAAAACTACACAGTTATACTTCACGAGGGTTCTATACTTCTATTACCCCCAAGTCTATTATAAAATGGAATAAATAACCCCTTAAGGGGTCGTTTGGTAGAAAAATAAATAATACAGGGATTAGTAACGCAGTGATTAGTAATGCAGGGATTAATAGTGCAGGGGTTAGTAGTGCGGGGTGTATTTTTTATCAAGTATTTGGTTCATTGCTTCTGACCTCATCTTGTGTTTGGATTAAAACTCTACAAAAAGTTTCTTTGCAATTATATCATTGCATTATTATGAGATTTTCTATTTTATGTAATCGGTCAAGGTAGATAATTGCCGGACAATATTATATTTTTATGGCCTTCTAACTAGCTAGGAAAAGAACAATTTTGTTATCATGTTTGCTATTTTCTCACTTGAATTATTTAAGGGTAAACAATTGTTATCTTAATAAATTAATCACTTAAAAATGTTAATTTTTAATTTAGAATAGATAGACCATCTACTTTAAAACCGAAAAGACGGTAAACAATAGTAAAATCGAATAAATCATCTACATTTACATATAAAAATTGCAAGTTGTAGTTTTAATATGTATGCAATTTATAAATTGTTCAAAATACAAACAATTAGAAACCACATATAAACCAACAAATAATATATTCAATTAAGATCACAAACGTCATGTGGCAATATATTTGTCTTTTCAATTAGTAAATGTTAAACAACTCACATTTTAAATATTGTATTGATATGTATTGCATTTATTTATTAACAAACAACTTTCTCTAAATAATAAAATTTGTAAGCTAATTTATTAAAATAAATTTACTAGTACAAATATAAAACATAAAATCAAGAAAATAAATAAAATGATTTGAGGGACATTTTTGTCTTTAAATAGATAATCCTATGGTATTAAATCCAATGTATTACTAATACCACCACATGGATGGTATTACTAATACCTCCTATAATACCATGCAGTGTGTATAACTAATCCATGGATTAGTTATACTTAGGCCCAAATATTCTACCAAACATAGTACTAACTAATACCATACATAATACATGGACTATTTCTCCTAATACCTCCTACCAAACGACCCCTAAGTGTTGAGTTGGCATAGAGAGTGCATTTCACTCTCTCAAATAGGTGGAGAATTCACCAACACATTGAAAATCATTTTTCCAGTTCTTGCTGTCCACTTATCCATCATATAAAACATCCAAACTTGTTTCGTTCTACCTGATGCTTCTCCACAATTTTTTGTTTCTTCCACTTTAGTTAGATAAGGACCTTTAAATTCATGATAAGTACGGGGATTCATTCTTGGATCAAATTGGCCTACGGCCTCAATGAAGACTCCAAAAGTGTCAATAATTGACACAATTAAAGGGGAGCCCTGCATCGTACACCCACCGTGAAAAAGCCGCAACTGCACGATCCCTCAAAATATCCTTGGCAACATCATGGAAATTTCTTTTAAGCGCTTCTCCATGTCCCGTCTCTTGACTTCTGTGGAAGTAACAATCTAAAGGACCTTTCCTGCCGTTGATCCAGAACTTTAAGAGACTGTTTTTGCAGAAAGCGATAAATCAACAGCTTCACCTTCTTCCATTTCATCATCATCAGCGCCAACTCTACTGACCACTAGGCACCCGTTGGTTGCACATATATCTATTTTTACAGATATGCATACGGTCTTTCAAGAGTTTATCGCATGGTTCTGTAACCTTGGATTAATGCCCTTTTCCCCTCAAACTGGTATCAAAATGAGCAAATTAGCATCTGAAATCTAGTCCTATTTTGAGTTCATTTAGCTATGATTTGGTCCCTTGTCTGGCTACAAAATGGCCCCTTAGTGTAGTATAGCATTCACTGTGTATTTCTTCTGAGAAGGCTAACTAAATCCAAAAGCTGGAGGTATTTCCATATCGTCCTTACTGTTCCCTTTTTTTGCTCGTTCAAATTTGTGTATGTGTATTTGATAAGAAACCAGGCAAATTATAGGATCCTATGGTAGGTTTTGCTATCTATATAAATATTCAGTGAACATTTCAGTTTTTTTTTCTTTGTTGTGAGGGAAGATAATATATCCTACAACTGAGAATAGGTTAGAAAGCAATAAGTTCTCTATGCCCATAAGAAGAAAACACAGTGAATTGATTAAAAGCGTTTTTGCTTGTTATTAAATATGCTGATCACTGGCTTCTTTCTTCTTTAATTGGTTATATTGGTGCAAATTAATGTGTCATTAATGGCTTACTCGTCTTTATTGCTGCTCTGTAGAAACATACTAATACTTACTCATGGGTGGTAATCATGTGATGCTACTTTCGGTTTACTTGTATATATGTATAATTCATCTTATATCACGTCTCCTTGATCCTTTATCTTTTACGTTCTTCCCCTTTTATTTTATTGATCCTGTCACTGTTTAAGGATAAGATTATTGGTAGCAATTATTCTGGAACGTATCTTGTGTACTGCAGGTATGTGCCTTCTTTCTTACCACCTCCTATGGCAACTAAGGGCAGAGATCATGAGAAGGTCAGTGGGTGTTTGAAATCTCTTTGGTGCAAGAGTAGTTAATTTGTAACTTCTAGATATCTAAATATGTTGGTTACTTCTAGCAGAAGGAGGACAAGCCGAGGGAAAAAGAGAAGGGCAAGGCTAGGAACATTGATAATTTCATGGAGGAACTGAAACACGAACAAGAAAAGAGGGAAAGGCGTAACCAAGACCGTGAACAGTGGCGTGATCGTCATACTGAAAATTCTGCTGTAAGTGGATTTACGATCGGCAAAGAAAAAAATGTTCAGATTGTTTTTTTTAATCTTCTGTTTTTATTCTTGAATTCATGAATCAGATCTGAGGAGATTTGGCAAAAAGTCAAGATAACGTATGATGTAATAGCTTCTATTCAGATTGAACACGTTAAAACTTGAGGAGTGTTGGGTGCATTAAAAAAAGTTGTAGACAGTTAGTTACATCATGTACTCTCAATGATATCTGGATCTGAATCTTTTGTGGGAACTGGAGAAGTTATTTACAGTACTTAGAAGATTACTTTTACCACATCTGGAGTAGATACACAAGTTTTGCACGAATCTTACATGTACACATCTTGTTGTAATTGCTGATGTGCTATGAGTGCGCACTGTCAGTTTTCTCAGAGCAACACTTCAACGACTATGAATATATGATATTATCACATGATCGCAATTTGTCATACTATTTGCATCGATGATTCATTTTCCTTCCTTAACATCTAGGATCTGAAACGTAAAAGATCTTTTCATGCATTTGGTCATCTTAAGATGAATTTTCCTTTATGTTACCCTGTGCACACCCAAAGGTTTGCGGTTGCGGGTTCCCTTGTCATAAAAAAAGATGAATTTTCCTTTATGGATTGTGTTATATATCGGATGGAGGAAAACAATTACATCTTTGATGATCCTTTCTTTAACTTTATCATTTTCGTCCACAAAAAATATAGGACTCCTTCTCACTCTCTGCTACTCATTGGATCACTAAACACCCCAAAGGCCTATCCCAGCCCTCTATTGTCTGAACATGCCTTCAATATCTACATCTGGTCTATACCTGAAAATGTTTTAGGCAATGATCATTTGTCAAATATATTTACTTGGAAAAATAGTGATTTAAAATATGTTATGCCTAACCAAATGGAGGTTTGATATGATGACCTCGTGTTGTGTTGCAATGATGATATTTATATATCCTAAAATCTTACTGTTTCCTCAGCAATCTAGTCGGTTTGATGAACTGCCCGATGACTTTGATCCTAGTGGAAGGCCTGGATCATTTGATGATGGAGACACACAAACGACAAATCTCTACGTAGGGAATCTATCACCTCAGGTAAGGTTTTCGTGCTTAATTTTTATATCATTGGTTTTTGCTTTAGGTGTTTCTTTTGTGTGTTTCCTATTTATTTTATTTATTTGCAGGTTGATGAGAATTTTCTTTTGCGCACATTTGGGAGATTTGGCCCCATTGCAAGTGTAAAAATAATGTGGCCAAGGACAGAAGAAGAAAGAAGGCGGCAGAGGAATTGTGGTTTTGTATCTTTCATGAATAGAGCTGATGCTCAGGCTGCAACAGATGAGATGGAAGGTTACCTTCAGCTTCTTGATTTGAATGTAAATTTATTTCTTTATCTATTCTTTTGTTTAATAAGTGTGATTTGTGTTGCTCTTTGTAGAGCACTTCTATTGCCCCCTCCAAACGTTTAGGAATTGTTCATTAGGTTCTTAGTGCTTGACCAAGTTGACTTTTTTTTTGAAGTACAGAATTATAGGATCCTCAATGACAAGTGGTCAGTAGCCTCAGTAAGATGACAGTAAGTAGTTAAATAGGATATATGTCTGTTTAAAAACATACATATGGAGTTTCCCCTAAGGCTTTGTTCTAGTGGTAAGAGCGCAACACGTGATGTGTAGAGTAGGTTCATGTCACGGGTTCAAACCCTGCCGCAAACGAAAGACTGGTATTTGAGTGGAGAAGGCCCAGTATCCACCAAATTCCGAACTGTGCGCCACCAGCCTGGTGGGGATTTCTCGGTTTATAAAAAAAAAGAAAAAGAAAAACATACACGTGGAGTCTACAATGCATAAATGTATGAAGCGGAAAAAAGGAAGAAAAATTATGTAGCCAAGGCTGTTATATTCTGTATTAACACAAGCAACAAATGTTGCTGATCTTACTTGTTTGTTTGTCTATTGGTTCCAGTTGACCGTCTCCATCCTTGTCCTTTTCTTGGGTTTCCTCTCCTTGTTCTGTGTCTATTCTGATTCTTCTTTTCTTTGAGATATACATATGGTAGTAGAAGGATATTCACAAGGAACAAGGTTTTGGATCAGTGATTTTCCATTCTTTATTTTGTCGATAGTCTTCTTCATGAAGTAGTCAAAAGAGAAGCGCAGAAGTTGAGGTGCGCTCAAGCTGGCCCAGACACCACAAGTGTATATATATATATAAGCGAAGTGCAGAAAAGTGCTAAAGTTTGTTGGGATTTTAGGTGCAAAGCACAACCAAAATGTCAATTTCAATGAAGAAACACTAGTAAAGAAAGAACTAGAAATATATGTCACAAAGAAAAGTAATCTGCTAACACGAATAACAATTATTTGGACAAAAGAATTGAAAAAACTATAATTAAGCAAAATATATGAAGTAAAAATCATGTCCAAGAATCCTCAACTGCACCTCATTTTATTGCTAGGCTCTTTGGCATTTAGATTGACACAAAACAGTTGGTCCTTGCAATCTTAGCCTTTTCTTTCTAAGCCAACAATTATCACCTACTGTGATAATTGCTACACACTTTAACCTAGGATGGAAGAGAATAGAATTTATTTTAATGCTGGGTTTAAGTCATTCGACATCACTAGATGGAACTCGAGCAAGTCTGAATGGTATGAATGGGTTGAAAGAAGCAGAAAGATGATGACGAGGTCAGTTATGAGCAAGAAAGCTATGGAATGGATATGTTTCTGCCTGAGAGAGGCTTCAAAGGAGCACAAAAAGGAGACGAGAAGATGGAAACTAGCAGAAAGAGAGGCAGAGCTTTTTTGTACTAAGAAGCAAAATGAATATGGGAAATTTATGAGCTTGATAACCTTAAATAGTGGTGGAAGGTCGGGCTTAATCATACCGGAACTTGCATTAAATGCAGGGTGGGTGGATATTGCATTAAAGATTGAGAGATTCATTAAATGTCAGCAAAGAGAGAAGGAACATTCTTTCTCAAGGGTGACGGAGGATGAATACTCTTATGCTGAGGCTGTCCAACAGAGTAAATGGGGGAGCAGTAATTTAAGAAGAGCCGAGATAAACACCAAGAAAGGAAGCATTCAGATTACTAAGCCAGTGAATATTCAGGAGGAAGATCTCCTCAAGAGATGTCTTATAGGATATTGCACTGCAGGTAAGAAGGAGAAACCAACTCTGGCGGAAATCAGGAGCTGGTCCTCAACAAACTGGAAAAAGGTCTTTGGAGTCAACATATATGAATTGAACAGCGAAAGGTTCCTTTTCGAATTCCCCAATAGATACATGGCGGAATTGATCATCCAAGGCCAATGGAGGTGGAAGAGTAGCATATTTCATCTAGATTGGTGGAGCCCAACAACAGGGTGCACTCCTAGCCCCTCAACTGTGCGTGAAACTTGGATTAGAGTAGTGGGGATTCCATTGCATTTGTGGTCTAGGAAGGTCTTCCAAGAAATTGGGGATCTGTGTGGAGGTTGGATTGAGACAGAAGAAGAAACTGAGCTAAAAAACCACCTGAAGTGGGCAAGAAGGGCAAGGATTCTGGTGAAAAACAACGGGAGAAACCTTCTGAGAGAGGTCTCTGTCGCTTGTGATGGAATTACATATTTTTTTCCAATTTGGGCAGAAAGCAAACCCAGATTCGAAATAAGGTGGAAAGTGGAGGCAGAGTCGCCGGGGAAGATGAGGTCCTTTGCCCAGGGAATAGATTTATCCAGAGGTCTGATGGCGTAAACATCTGCGACATAGTACCAAAATCCCATCCTTTTAGGGATTTTAGTACGTCGAAGCACGAGGGCTGTACTTCGACAGCTGGAAAGACAATTGGGAATGGAGCACGTGAGAGGCATGTGAGTTTTTTAAATGAGAGGGCTGAACTGGGCCCATCAGGAAAGCCCAAGAAGAATAACAATTCTAAATGGCCCAATGGCCCTGATTTTGCAACACATGTCATTTTTAATAATTTACAAGGGACAAAGCTCGGCTGCACAGAAACCCAGAAGGGCCATATATTGGCTGGTGACATAACAGCCTTGCACGTGTCCAATTCATGTCAAGCAAAGTAGAACATGAACACAAAAGTCGTGACAGAGCTGCTGGAGGAAGAAATCAGGGGAGATTTGATGATACCGGGAGAGGAAGAACCTAACTCCATCGTTAGGGGAGATGATAGAAAAATTACAAAGTCAGGGGAGACTGGGCTAGCAATACAGAGCTCAAACACAGAAATAGTTAATTGGGAGGTGGAGGAACCTGTACCAATTATGGTGCAACAACAACAAAGGGCTCAAGATGTAGATAAAGCGAATTCAACATGGGTACAACCTAAGTTGCTCGGACTCGGGTGCGGGTATCCGAGACGGATGCGAATCCGAGAGTCGGATTCGGCAAAATTTAAATTTTAAGATTCGGAGGTGCGAATCCGAGTATGGATACGGGTGCGGGTATACAACTAATTGGAATGTCTGGTATATATAATATAAGGTGTAATATTATATATACATGATATAGTTTTTTATTATTTTTAGCGTACCTCAAAAAATAAATTATATCAATAACAACAATAATAATATATCTAGTATAATCAAATAAGTGGATATATATATAATAAAATATTACTAAAAATATTTATGAAATATATATAAGGGGAAAGGATAAAAAATGCTCTTAAACTATGTGAAAGGAACAAAAATACCCTCCGTTTATAGTTTGGCTCAAAAATAACCTTGTCGTCAATACTTTGGTTCAAAAATGCCCTTGCAGTCAATACTTTGGTCCAGAAATGCCCCTATAGTTACTAAATAGGTCAAAAATGTCCTTTTCCGAATAAGTATATTATTTTTTCTTTTTAAACACATTTTCTTCTTAATTAAATTATTATATAAGAACCATGTTCTTGTTTTCTTTCTTTTAAAATCACTTTAAAAAAT
>JAJOOO010007322.1:0-27687 GCA_029582685.1 Solanum piurae
ATTTTTTTTTTTATTTGCCATTTTAGTTTTTTTAAAGAAAAAAGTAGCGATTTTTAATTAA
The DNA here is from genome assembly GCA_029582685.1 of Solanum piurae. Classification (NCBI taxonomy): domain Eukaryota; kingdom Viridiplantae; phylum Streptophyta; class Magnoliopsida; order Solanales; family Solanaceae; genus Solanum; species Solanum piurae. The sequence goes on from JAJOOO010007322.1 coordinate 62, forward strand.
AAATATTACAAAATCGCAGCGATTTTTAATAAAAGAAAAAGAAATTATTATTTTTACAAAATCGCTGCTGTGGCAGCGATTTTTAATAAAATTATTTTTTTTTTTTTTTTTACAAAATCGCTGCTGTGGCAGCGATTTTTAATATAAAAAAAAAGAAATTTTTTTTTTAGACGAAATCGCTGCTTGGGCAGCGATTTTGTCATTTTGTCAGAGGAAAATCGCTGCGTCAGCAGCGATTTTGCCCTTTTGGTTAAAAAAAAAAGTGATGTGCCCTTTTGGAATTTTTGACAATTTTTTTTGCCCTTTAGGCTCCGGACTCTGATTTTCTTCTCATTCATTTTACTATTACAAATATAAAATATATTAAAAATATATATATTTAATTTAAACTCGATCGGGATCGTGAGAAACTATATGCTATGAACATACATAGATATACTTGTGTGACCTTTTCAAAAGACTAACCTGAAAGATTAGGGACAAAAATGAACAAGTTGGATACTTAGATAATGAGGTGATAAAATTAGGAATTTCGTTAAGGTGTTAAAGATTGATGTATATAGGGTATTAGTACATCTACAAAAGGTATACATTTTTAATTTGACCTGATACACGGTATTTATTTTTGTACCAGACCTTTACTCATTCTAATGTGTTCATTAGGTATCTGAAACCTTCTGCTTGATCGGTGGTGGCGGCAATGAATGAAAAAGAAATCTATATATAAATAAGGGAAAAGGGATAAACATACTCCCGAACTATCGTAAATGGTATGCAGATATCCTTCGTTATACTTTCGGGACATTGATTTCCCTGCCGTCCAAAAAGTAGGGCATATATACCCTTTATACTAACGGACAGACACGTATCAACATAATCTTATCTACCGACCCAACGAATAAGATTGTACCACGTGTCCCTATTTAGTCTTCCGTTAGAGTGAAGGGTATATATGCTCTAGTTTTTGAACGGCAGGGACACCAATGTCCCAGAAGTATGACGGAGGATATCTGCATACCATTTACGATAGTTCGGGGGTATATTGTCCTTTGTCCCTATAAATAATGGGATATAAAAGTCAGGTGCGACGAATAGAACATATCTGATTTAGCTACTTTTTGCTTAGATTAGCGGCAACAATGATAAAAAAAAATAGATCTATAAATATGAGATATAAAAGTCAGGTGCGACGAACAATAGACATCTCGCTTAGCTACCTTTTGCTTAGATTGATGACGACAATAATAAAAAAGGAGATATATATATAATGAGATATAGAAGTCAAGTGCAACGGTAGATATCTGACAAATCAGTTCCTCAACACGTGGTTTATAATATTTCCAGAAAATTCGTATATATACAACCATAGGTGGTTCTAAAAATTTTACTCGAGAAATTCAAAAAATATAAAATATAAAAACTAATGCAGTTCTTGAGAATCAAATATTGTAATGCATTTTGAATGCCCTAGATCCTAGACCACAAAACTAACCTTTTGCATGTTGTTCAGAATATTCAAAATTTACATATGTATATATATAAAATATACTCTCTATTTAAAAAAGAATGATCTAGTTTCCTTTTTAGTCTGTTTAAAAAAAAATGACCCCTTTCCTTTTTTGGCAACACTTTAACTTCAACTTTCCACATGGCATGTTTAAGGCCACAAGACTAAAGGACATTTTGATACATTTGACATAACTTTAATTTAGAACCACAAGATTTAAAAAATCTTTTTTATTTTCTTAAATTTCGTTCTAAGTCAAACTAGGTCATTCTTTTTTAAACGGAGGAAGTAAAAGATTGACCCTGTAAATAAAAAATTGACTGGGGTTGGGTGAACACCCTCCGGCCTCCGCCAACAATATGAAATAATCTGAGATCTAAGGCAAAACCTTGAAAACGGAACTGAAATCTAAGACATAGAGTGTGGTGCCTCAAAACTTTTACCACTAAACTTTTAAAGTCTTATTATGTCTATTATTTTTGTTATTTTTGAAATATTCTCAATTAAAAACCACAAAAAATGACTAGCCAAATATTAGAACTCCGATAATTTATAAGTTTATTAATGCCTTTAATTTGTGTAGGACTTGATATATACTTAGGGCCTGTTTGGATTGACTTTTGGCTTATGACTTATAAGCCAAAAGCCATAAGTGAGAATTTCTAACTCATGGCTTTTGACTTATTTTTGTTATTTTGGCTTTAAAATAAGTATTTATAAGCACTTTTTAACTTTACCCAAACACTTCAAAAACTACTTAAAAACTATTTTGACTTAAAAGCACCTAAAATAAGTCAATCCAAACGGGCTCTTAATATATACACTAAAAAGACAATTGTCAAGCAAAGAGAGGATGATCTATACGTAAATTGAAACCCATCTCATTTACTTTCTAAGCCCCACTAAGATGCAGATGCTGCTTATATACAATTATACAGACTTATCTTACACTCTATTTGGATCATTGTTATCCATTGTTTCATAATATATTGTATTGTATTGTATTGTACTCTATTGTACTGTATTGTATGGTAGATACAATGTTTGGCTAGACTGTATTGTTTGTTGTTGTTTAATAATATTTTTATTGTTTAGTTTGACTGTATTTTATTGTATTGTAATTTATAAATTTACTAAAATATCCTTAATTATTCTAGGGTAGGAGGTTTGACTAGAATTAAATAATATAAGGTAAAGGGTAAAATAGTATTATGAAATATTATGTAAAGATGTAATTGGAAAAAGAAATTAAGTAACAATGGAAACACACCAAAATGGTTGTTCCATAAAATGAGGGTTTTCATTGTTACGTAACAACGAAATTTAACAATACAATACAATATATTTTAAGTAACAATCAAAACAAACATTATAGGTATAATAAGTAACGATACAATACAATACAATGGATAACAATGATCCAAACAGAGTGTTAGTTGCACAACCACACTTAGCTTGACTAAACATAGCTGAAAACACAATATAAAAAGTCGGCATCCATATGTTACTTCTTTGGAAAGCCGTTTCAATACTTAGTTCAATCCCAATGGAGTAACATTTATGTCTTCTTTATCAAATTAAATTTAAAAACATTGCTCCACAACATAGGACAAACATAACACTCAGCAATGACAATGACTGCAGGAAAATATTAGTAATACCTTTCCTATTTCAATTTATGTGGTATAGTTTAAATTCGAGAGTCAAACAACTTAATTTTGACGATAAATTTAGGCATAACATCTTTAAAAAAATTGAAATATAATTTATTTATTTAAAAACTAAGTAAGTCACGATAATTCAAAATTATATGAAAAAATTAGGCCAAAGAACTTATTTGAATCTCGAAATCCAAATAGTATAACATAAAATTGAGATGGACAGAGTAATACATTAGAGATTGTACCTTAATACTAGTAGGAAAAATATCTGAGGGCTGAGGGTTTTCACTTTTTTACGTGTAATAGTAAAGACCAAACATATTTTACCTAATAAATTTAACGGTACTATGATTAATTAATTCCTGTTGAGGAGTTCCTCAATCATTTGAAGCGCCATTCGTTCTTCTTCATTCATCACACCACATTCTTTGCCTTCTTCGATCTCGATCGAATTCTCCTGAGGCGAAAACGTACTTGAAGAAGTTACGTTTTCGTCTGGAATAATCATCTGCTCGTTATCATTAATGATCTTCTTTTTTCCAAATTCAACGGTCATGACCCAGCTAGAATCAGGCCGCGTCCCGGCCCGTTTCTGCCACACCCCAATGTTGGAACTCTCCGTATCAAGCCTGAGGCAAGTGAGAGACGGCGAAGGCGATTTACAGCTCTTGCGAAGTTTGGCGCTAAGTATAGCAGAGAGTGATGATGATGATGCTGATCCAGATAAAGCCGAATTATTAGATTTAGAGTTGTCTTTTTTATTTTCATCAGTTGCCTGCACTGGGAAATTTGTTTTGGCGTTACGTCCGCTCATTAAAACAGCAGCCTCATCATACGCTCGGGCAGCTTCCTCTGCAGTTTCAAAAGTTCCTAGCCACACTCTCCTTTTCCTAACAGCAAAAAAAATAAAAATCAATAAATAATATAAATTGAAATTTATCAAATTCAAATTCAAAATTCATCTTTGATCATGATCTGATGATCGATCAAGTGTGCATAAATGAAGTGTAGTAATGGAGTGGAGTGTGCATGGTAAAGTACAGCAAAGGATGACGAATTTCAGCGACCCAAGAACCCCAATGGCGTTGCCTGACACCTCTGAACTTCTTTGCCTGTACCATACTTGAATGTGGGCAAACAATTGTCAGAGAGACAGTGATAGGGACAAGAGCAGCGAGCGAGAGAGAATTTGTACAGTTGAAGGTGTGAGAAATAGTTTATAAAAGATGGATACATATAAGGATCGATTACAAGGACAATGGTATTACTGGCATATTATTATATAGTACTATTTAAGTTAATAATGTTTAGTAAGAAGGCTGTGTTAGATAGAAATATAGTGAGGAGGTAGCATTGAAGAAAAAGAAAATGAGTGGTTGGTAAGAATATTATTAGTGATTAATTTGTAGTAGTTCAATTACTACTGAAAGTCCAGTAGGCTACCACTATAGACAAGTCCACACTATTCATGCAGTAGTATATCCTCTTTAATTCTCTTTTAGTACTACCATATGAGGGGTACCCTTTTGGATTGGCTGCATGTGCAGAGTACACTACTTTTTGATGGTCATTGGCTGGCTTGAATGAAATTAAGTGATAGGCCTACTATTCTACGAAGGAGACGGATCTACGATTTCAACTTATAAATTCTAATTTATAGCTAGGATAAATAGGTAAATCAAGATTTTTGTATCGGCTTTTTAAAGTATGACGAATGGATGATTTAGCTAATTCTCACCTCATATTTGAAATTAAGTTATGGACATGATCCATTTCTTTATGGTTATATTAAACGTTAGTAATTAAGTTTTGAATATAATTTTAAGGTTTGTGTTTGGTTAAGTTAAAGCTATTGGGTTTGAGTTTGATCAAACTCATATATACTCTTCTACCTCCGCTCTTGGTCCACACTAAAAATATAATTTTATCAAGTACGTCCCACCAACAAAAATATTTAAATTGTACTCACTTCATTCCAATATAAATGAATTTCTAGCACATTTTTTATGGTTCAAAATTAATATTTTTTTCAAAACCTAAAATTATATTATTATTATTTTCAAAATTACCCTTCTCTTTATGGGGTTTTCAACTATTTTATACTTATCCGTCCACTTTTATTTGTCATGTTGCGCTTTTCGAAAGTCAATTTGACTAATTTTCAAAGTTAAATTAGATTACATTAATTTGATATTTTAAATAAAAAATTTAGATATTCAAAAACTATACGACTTCTATAAATTGTAATTTTTTGCATATCACAAATTATTGTTTCATCACATACCAAAAATGCATTTATTTTGAATTCGAGGGAGTATACATTGTCTCTTACAAGTAAAATATGAGTATGACTAATTGTTCTTGAAAGGGGGGATTAGTAAGTTAAAATACAATGTCAATATGAAGAAAAATACAATACAAATTAAAATTATATTTGTTTTTACCCTATCTATATATATGACTTGAGGAAATTATTTGTACTAGCTGAAAATTCTGTGTTGCTCAGTTTCGTAACCTAATATTGGAGACTCCCTAATATTATATAAAAATGTACCCTAAAAGTGACTTTCACTGTAATAATTGTTCTATTGTTATAGCTTGATAATTAAATTTAAAGACATTTAATTCCATGAGGTACATACTACTATTTGTAGCTGAAAATAGTTTAAATTATGAATGAAGAAATCAGTGATTGTTCAGTATATAGTAAGCGTCCTAGTACTCTAATCAATATGAACAAAATAATGTGAGTAGTAATAATGAAATTAGCTATAAAAACAATTTACAAAGAGCGAAAAGCAAATTTGTACTTTAAATTGATATAATTAGTTAAGGGGTACTGATCCTCATCTTTTAGAGTGCAGCTTCATAATTTAAAAAGATATTTTTTAGATTGAATTTTAAATAGTAGTTAATTAGGATATTTAATGTTTATGTAAGTACTTAAGTGTTTGAAAAGATATGATTTAGCCTACATTGATATTTTTGAATTCTAACTAAATATTGTATTTTCACTTTACTTAGCCACTATAATAAAAATATTTTTATTTTTATATTTACTCGTCACTATAATATATCAAAAGAGAAATATGATTTTTTTTCCTTCATAATTTGCTCTTAACATAGTATTTAACTACTAATAACCCACTGGTATTATGGTAAAATTTATGCATTTCATTTATTATTTTTTAGTGGGATGCAAAATTTATTGCGAACAAGTAAAAATAAATCGAGGGAGTAGTACATACTTGGGGGATTTAGGGTGTGTTTCTTATGGAGGAAAAAAAGTTCATTTTTTCTATTTTTTTTCTATATTGGTTAAAAAACAATATAATCGTTTTTCTATGTAAATAAGTTGGTTAAAAATAGAAGCATGACTTACCTATCGGTGAAAGTAGAAAAAGAAAACCAAGTTCCACAAATAACATATTAATTGTATCATCTCGATTCTCCAACACACCTCATCTTCACTCATTATAACCCCCCACCCCCATCCCCGCCGCCTCACACTTGCATCCCTACTTCCCATAGTATTTGTCTATATTTATACATATCCTTTTAGAATAACGTTCTGATCATTACATAAACTCAAAAAAAATAAAAAAATAAAAATGTTTATAATTTTCCTGAAAAAATAATCTGTTGTACCATTTTTTTAATGTATGCATTACTTAAATCTCTTAAGATCCATACTCGATAAAGAAGACATTAAAAGAACTCGTTAAATTACAACCATTAGATTATGTAAATTATCCTTAAATTTAATTGAAATTGAGTTGAAGTGGGGAGATTAATACTAAAGGCAATTGGTATTTATTAGGTGATAACAAATGAATTAAATTGAGAAGAAAAATCAAAGTGTAGTGCCTGAATTTATGAAAAGAAATTACCTGATTGATCAGTAATTGCAACAAACAATGATATTTCCACATCTTCAATCACATCTATGGCTTCCAGTAAGTAACTGAATAATTGTATGAAATAAATGCTGCTACTAGACGTAGCACGTAAAATGTTGCCACTTTTTTTGAATTATTGAGAATTTAAGTAATAAGTAATATTATTATTCAATGCATTACCTTTTTAGGATTCTGTTCCGTAACTTTCACAAAAAGAAAAAAGATGGAGTAGTATATATGGTAAAGCAATTAAATCTAATTAACATAATTAGTAATAAGATATGTGTTTAATTTTTTATTATCATTTTTATTGTTTGTAGTGTCGGATTAAACTTCCTTATATTTTGTAATAAAAGCAAAATATAAAATAAGATTGATCAAAATTTATTGGGTTTCAAGAATGGTTATTGGGCAATTTACTAGTATTATACTTAACTGATGATATTCGCAAAAACAATTAGTGAGTTGGATGTTTCGTTCAAATGAATTAGTTGATATTTTTATTAAGGACTTGTCTAAAGAGAGAGGAGGTAAATGTTTCGAAGAATGAAAAAAGTTTACATTGGTGGCTAATGAGAATGATGATTTCTTTGTATAATTTATAATGTTTAGATAATTCTCTTTTTTTTGAACTTTTGGGGGTGTAAATTAAGTGCAAAAATGAATTTTACATTATATCAGAATATGATCCATTTCACCGATGTTGAACCTTTAAATTAAATTGTTCATGCTGCTCCAGATATCGGTACTGGTGGCTTGGCGCAATTGTTCTTTTCAAATCAAATCACTCAAAAATATCAAAAAAATTCTAACGACATGATCAAGTGATATGCACAATTGAAGTTGTAATGCTTGTGAAAAAAATTTAATTAACTTCACGCACAAAAATGACTCACAGTAAGAGAAAATCGTCATTTTTTCCATTTTGGTGAATATTATTTAAATTAGAGAACTATTTACGATATAAGATTGGACATAAGATACCTAAAAAGGAAAAAAGAAAAGGAAAACGTTATTGTAAATGGCACGAGAAATGAACTCACTCTACAAATAATTAGACACCAAAAATATTTTCCTTTCATACCTGAACTTATAACAAGCTTACTTAGAAAAGGCAAACTTACTGCCTTAAGCAACTCTATTTTTACTCAGTGTGGATTATGATAGAATGATTGAGATTCCTTCACTTTTAATAAAAAATGTGAAGAAAAGCACGTTGGGAGTGCTGCTCCCAAAAACAGGTTTTACCATGCATGAATCTGAATTTAATTGAGGCTCAATACACATACTAAACGTCATGTGAAAAAACAAAAACAAAACAATTTCACACGGTTGTGAATTAGTTACGAGAAAATGTCGTTTAAGGGACATGTATAAATGACAAGTCATATATCTTGTACATATTGCTGGCCCAATCTTTGCTATTGCTCGTTTCATCAGACAAGTTTTTTCAAGGATTGTCCTATTATCGGATAGTTTTTAATTTTTACCTCTTTAATTTTTGCAACTGTTTTCATTGAGAAAATGGTCAAAAGCCCCCCCAACCTATAGCCGGATTTTTAACTACAAACTCATATTTTACGGGGGGTCCTATTATCCCCCTGAACATTTTAAAAGTAGAATATATAAGTCCTTAATAACTCACCCCAGATTCGTATTAAGTAGTGCTGGACACGCACCCGCCACGTAATATATATTTTTTTAATGTATAAAAATCAATTATTTTATTTTCTTTCATCTCCAGGCATGGCATCAGCCACCGGCCGGAGATTTTTCATCCATTTTCATCCAAATTTCTCTCGATTTAACCTTAAAAAATCCCCCCTTTTTTTTCAATAGTCGCCTAATTACCCTTCAAAATCTCAGTTTCTACACCATTTTCTGTTTTTTCTCTCGATATTGATGAAATTTCACTCAAAATCATTAACAATTTAATGCTCCAAAAAGTCGGTCAATTTTGGGGATTAAATTTTTAGATGCAATTAGTTTAGTTTAGTTTGGTAGAAATCTTTAAAATGAAGATATTGTAAGATTTATGTACTATTCGATATTTATTGTAGATTTGATAGTCAAAGCTTTATCAGATCTGAAATAGGAACGTAGATGCAATACCTAACTATTTAAATTTTGTGTTTATGCTTGAATCTGCATCTCTTACTTTAAAAATCTTGAAGCTACAAAGGAAGTGACAATGGTGGTTCACAACGAAATTGATGATTGATGGGTATGTTCTCACATAGTGGAAGGCCTATGATGACGAAGAATTGGTGGTGGATGAGTGAAGTTCACATGGTGTCGCCGCCGCTGCAGTCCATGTTGGTGTTGCTGGTGTTTCTTGTTAAAGAGAAAGAAGAAAAGGTTGTTGGTGTTTCTTGATAAAGAGAAAGAAGAAAAAGAACGTTAAAAGTAAAATAAATAAAATAAAAGGAAACATAAAAAAAAAAAAATGAAATAAAAGAAACACTTATAAAGTTAAAGTTTATTATTTGTTTTTGCTCTTACTCTCTCAAAGAGAGTGAACTACATATTCATTGCCACCTCAGCACATAGGGAGCAAATAACTTCATTTTAAAATAGTCCAAGGGGGTAATAGGACCACCCTAAAGTATGAGTGTGTAGTTGAGAATCCAACTATAGGTTGAGGGGGCCTTTTGACCATTTTCTCTTTTTCATTTAATGAAAATTTTTGGGTTACAGTATCCTTAATTATGCTCTAATTTCGCAAGATTGGCGGACACAGTATAAGTAGGAATAGGTTATGTCTCTTGGGGAATAATTTTGTGAGTTCTGAAACTAAACTTATGTCTCTATCAACATAAATTTTGTAAGAATTAACTTGTATATTGTGATTTTTGCCTTGTGAATTTCACTTTGCCTTGTATTACATAAGCCACAACTTGTGCTTAGTGTGTTTTATCTTGAGATTTTTTTTTATTGTTTGTTCTATATCAAAGGTATTTTCGTCCACCTTTTATTACTTAAAGTATTAAAGGATAAAAATAAAAAATCATCCTTGATGGTATACATAATAAATCAATATTTTGAATAAGGAACTTAACTACTTTTAATAGTTCTGAAAGTATTTAATTCTATAATACGGGTATTGTGAGATTTTGATGATTCTAATTTGTTATTTTCTTAGTTGATTTTTATTTATTCAATATATTGAAAATATTTACTATTTATTTTTACTTATTCACTATATATAAATATTTGTTTATTTTTACCCTTATCCAATTGTGGATCTAATTTATTAATTTGCACATAAAAATCAGGTCCATAAAAAGCCAAATTAAATTAGAGTTTAGTAACCTCTGTTTACTCAGTCAACCTTTTAACATTCCGCTATGTCTATGGGGCAATTTCTTTAACCGCACAGCTTTATCGCCTATCGGATCGCCACTTCACTCCTTTTTACAGCAAACGTCGGATTATATTCTCACTTTAATTTTCCTTTTGTTTGGGTGACATTTCAGGTCTAAATGCACTAATCTTATTTGCATGCACTGATTATTTTCCCCTAATTTGACGTGAGTTCAACTTATACAATGATTTTTGTGTTTGTTGCACCTTTTAATTTGCTACTAATTATATTTTAATCCTTTGTTTGAAGGTGAAAAAATGGCTCCGATTCTGCTTCATGGTACTCTGCATGTCACGATACACGAGGTCGATAGGCTGCACGGGAAGCACGGTCGCAACTTCTTCAGCAAGGTTATATATACATACATACATAAGCTGCACTTGAATTTTAACGTATTTGTTAATAATAAAACGGATTGGTCCTATTCAATAATGGAATATGGAGTATGATTAACTCGCTGTTGATCCCTTTCGATATGTTTTTTTTCTAAATTCTCTAAGAACATGAAGTTGGAATGTTCTTCGCTATAGGGATTGGATGAGTGTAATTTGTAAATAACGCGCCGCCCAATGTAGGTACGATCCATGTTCATGTTTACATTTGCATCCATTGATTTTAGGGCAGATATTGTACAGGTATAATCACACAATCTCTGACTGAATTGTGTGAGAAAATTCTTACAAGGACGTGGCAGACTCTGTCATCTCTTTCTGTTCTCTTCCAGAGGTACTTAAGTGGTTGTTATCCGAGTTAAGGGAATGATTGGGTAAGATAAGGGATTGTGGAACTTTGGTTATATTTAGTGAGGAACCTTTTCATTGCTATTCCAGTCTCATGCTTTGAGTCTCGGAGGAATTAGATGGACTGACAAAAGCATATTCTCTAAATTGTTCAATGTACTTATATTCTCAATCCTGATAATAACTATTATGATCTGATGGATTGAAATCTCATAATTGCAGATTAAAGATTCTGTCGAGGAGACGGTAGGTATGGGCAAAGGAGCTTCTAGAATTTATGCCACAGTTGATTTGGAAAAGGCAAGGGTTGGAAGAACCAGAGTTATTGAAAATGAACCAAACAATCCTAGGTGGTATGAGTCTTTTCACATCTACTGTGCCCATATGGCTAAAAATGTTATATTTACTGTCAAAGATAACAATTCCATTGGTGCAACCTTAATTGGAAGAGCTTATTTACCAGTTAATGACCTTTTGGAAGGGGAAGAGGTTGATGAGTGGATTGAGATACTGGATGAAGACGAGAATCCCATTGAAGCCGGTTCTAAAATCCATGTGACACTGCAGTATTTTGAAATCAGTCGTGATCGTAATTGGGGACGTGGAATAGGTAGTTCTAAATATCCTGGTGTCCCTTATACTTTCTTCCCTCAGAGAACAGGATGTCACGTTTCTTTGTATCAAGATGCACATATCCCTGATAAGTTTATTCCGAAAATCCCTCTTTCAGGGGGTAAATATTATGAACCACATCGATGTTGGGAAGATATCTTTGATGCTATTACTAATGCAAAGCACATGATTTACATTACTGGCTGGTCTGTATATACTGAAATAACCTTGTTGAGAGACTCCAGGAGGGAAAAGCCTGGAGGAGACGACACAGTCGGAGAGCTGCTCAAGAAGAAGGCGAAGGAAGGTGTTAAAGTCCTGATGCTTGTATGGGATGACAGAACATCTGTACGTCTGCTGAAGAAAGACGGTCTCATGGCCACTCATGATGAAGAAACTGAAGTGTACTTTAAAGATACTGATGTGCACTGTGTCCTTTGCCCTCGGGATCCTGATGATGGTGGAAGCATAGTTAAAGATTTACAGACTTCTGCAATGTTTACTCATCACCAGAAAATCGTAATAGTGGACACTGACATGCCCAATGGAGAGTCAGAGACGAGGAGGCTTATGAGCTTCGTTGGTGGCCTTGATCTTTGTGATGGGAGATATGATACTCCTTTCCATTCACTTTTTAGAACACTGGATACAGCACATCATGATGATTTCCACCAACCTAATTTTGCTGAAGCTTCGATTGACAAAGGAGGGCCTAGAGAGCCCTGGCACGACATTCATTCTAGAGTTGAAGGACCAATTGCTTGGGATGTATTGTATAATTTTGAGCAGAGATGGAGAAAACAGGGCGGAAAAGATATTCTAGTGGACTTAAGAGAGCTTGACAATGTTATCATTCCACCATCTTCAGTTATGTACCCTGATGATCCTGAATCATGGAATGTTCAATTATTTAGATCGATCGATGGTGGGGCAGCTTTCGGCTTTCCTGATACACCAGAAGAGTCGGTAAAGGTTGGTCTAGTGAGTGGGAAGAATAACATAGTCGATAGAAGTATCCAAGATGCTTACATCACTGCTATTCGTCGGGCAAAGAATTTCATCTACATTGAAAATCAGTATTTTCTCGGAAGCTGTTACGATTGGGAGTGTGATGATGTAAAAGTGGAGGAGGTAGGTGCTTTGCATCTCATTCCAAAAGAACTTACATTGAAGATTGTTAGTAAAATTGAAGCTGGAGAAAGGTTTACTGTATATGTTCTGGTTCCAATGTGGCCAGAAGGACTTCCTGACAGTGCATCTGTACAAGCAATATTAGATTGGCAAAGGAGGACAATGGAGATGATGTATAAACATATATTTCAGGCTATCAGAGATCAAGGTATCGATGATCACCCGAGGAATTATTTGACTTTTTTCTGTATTGGTAATCGAGAGGTGAAGAAGAGTGGAGAATATGAACCTTCAGACAAACCTGAATCTGATACTGATTATGAACGAGCTCAGGAAGCTCGTCGTTTCATGATCTATGTTCATTCCAAAATGATGATTGGTAAGTTGTAGTTAGCAATTTCCTTTTCTATCTTATAATATTTGGCAAGAAATACCCTAGCATTGTTTGTTAATAATTTTGATTTCTTAATAGTGGATGATGAGTACATTATAGTTGGATCAGCCAACATTAACCAGAGGTCAATGGATGGTGCAAGAGACTCAGAGATAGCAATTGGAGCATACCAGCCTCATAATTTAACGACGAGGAGGCTACCAGCAAGGGGTCAAGTTCATGGGTTCCGAATGGCATTGTGGTACGAGCATATGGGCATGCTCGATGACACGTTCCAACATCCAGAGAGCGAAGATTGTGTTAGGAAGGTGAATGAAATAGCTGATAAATACTGGGATCTGTACACAAGTGAGAGTCTAGAAACTGATCTTCCTGGTCACTTGCTCCGATACCCCATCGGACTTACTAACGACGGTGAGATCACAGATTTGCCTGGAAATGGAAATGAGTACTTCCCTGACACTAAGGCTAAGGTTGTTGGTACTAAATCTGACCTCCTTCCTCCTATCCTCACTACCTAAGTTTAATAAAACTTGTAGAATTGTTATGTTAACAAAATAATAAATTCCTAGCTAAGTCATTGTTGTTTTTTGTTACTACTTTTTTTTCTCCAGATTTTATACGTGTTCTGAAAGGATACTAGTATTGGATTCTTTGGAAATTTAACACTTTGTTATTTTCTTGTTGATCCCATTGTCGCATTAATTAATAATAATACTAGGAGCACTATATTGCATCAATCTTTTTACGGAAATTTTCATAAACAAGTTGACTACATGAATTGTGATCAATCACTACACTCCGTTCTAATTAAGCTAATATTTTGTGATTTAACTTCTTTTTTTTTTTTTATGCATTTGGTATCTGAGACCAAAATTTAATGGGTCATGGGTTGAATTTAATTGAGAATTCATTCTAAATAGGTAGGGGTGTCAAAAATGAACTCAAACATAGATAACCCGTCCAGAATTTTAAGGGTTGGGCTCAAGATAATTTGAATTGGGTTTGATCTCAACCCATTTAAACCTAACCCATTTTAAGAAAATCTTCAATTGAGCCCAATTCAATCTCCAATTTCAACCCGTTTTAAAACTATTTACTAAGATATGTTCCTATATTAAAGAGATATGAATTATTATCTATTTAACATCTTTTAGGATTTATCTATCAATTTGTTACTTTTTTAAAAAAAAAAAACTTGAGCTGAAATTTGAATTGTGATTATATAAGTTAAATATGACTATGTTAAAATTATTGAGATTAATCGGGTCAAATTGGACGGGTCAAGAGCCAACCCGTTTTTTAGCCCATTTGAGCCCAAAGTAAACTTGGGCGGGTCGAGACCCAATCCAATTTCTATTTCAACCCATTTTAATATCTTCAATTTCAACCCAACCCGCTCATTTGACACCCCTATAAATAGGTAACTTGGATTGAAATTATAGGTTTGAGGTCAATTGTGGGGGAAATCATTAGGAGGGTATGGATGACAAGTTTATAGTCGGTGGAGGTATGAATGACCACATAATATAACGAAGGATAAAGTTAACTATTAAATGAAAGTTGAAGGATAATCTCAACTCTTTTCCATACATTTAATCCTAATATTTATAGTCCAAATAGTCTTCCTAATTCCTCGAGCCAAACGCGGTCAAGCAAAGTTTCTTGAAAGTATGTGACATGTATGAGATGCAGAGATATGAAGTTGCATGCAATGAAATCGTGTTGAAACTAATCAGACAAGTGGGAATTTCCCAAATATCAAAGATTCTATTTGCAATTTGTCCACTTGGGTGATTTTTGGACCATCCTCAGTTTTCATTATTGTTTTGAAGTAATTAGACTGAAACGTGTCTATTGGTCCTTATTATTTGTCAATACCTAATTCTAGTTTTGCCTAATCCAATCAACCGTGACATTTGGATTCAAATCATCTACAATTCGACACGTGTCACATACCGTTGTAAAAACTGGAAGATTATTTTGTTGGTTTCTTCCGCATTGAAATTCGACAAAATTCAAATCACGCATTGCAAAGTTCATTTGAAAGTGATGCTCCCTACGTAATTTTTTCTATACTCAAAATTCAAACTTGAATCCTCATTAAGACCGCAATGCATAGTAAAAGATTCATATTAAGTGAACTAGTGTTATTATTTTGATTCATGTTTATCCTTTTAATTATCACGGGACAGGGCCTACAACTGTCTTAATACAGTTTTCTGTTACTTTCGAATACTAGAGGCACAAAAGAACAGACAAATGTTATCCACAAAAAAATGAGATACTAATTTTTTTCAAGTTCCTTTTTTTCTTCTCAAAATATCAAATCACATGCAACGAAAGGTGCACAGTAATCTAAGAGTATCAATCTTGTCCGATTCTCACCTTAAATGAACCGAACGTTCTGATTTTGATTTTCCTTTTAGTAACAACCTATTGTTCATTATTGGATTCACACCGCGATTCATTACGAAAGAGGTCCTCTTGAAAAATAACTTCATCCTTGAGCTTGAACTTAAAATGTCTTGTTAATAAAAAATAAAAAAATTCCTTTCATATTCCCTAAGTTGTGAATTGTGATAGAATAGAAGAACTCTAGGTTCAACACTATAGCTTGAATCCTGTCATAAGAAATTCAACTCGTGAGATTCACTTTTATTAGGGAAAAATATAATTTAAAAAATTTAAATTATATGTCCAAATAAAACTTTAACTTCAAATTAATCTGATTCTCAATCACACCTGCCTTATTACCTCTAAGTAATACTTTGGCCAAGCAAAATCAAGATTCTTTTGATGAAATCTAATATTTTCAAAATCGTTGTCAATTTTTCACTCTAATTTGAAATTGAATTCTAACTACCTTTATTTGTTTATAAGCAAAATAAAAACTTACCCCTCCCTAAATTTCAATATTTTCTGAAATAAAATGTATATATTCAAATATAATTTTATTCGTCAAAATATTATGAAATTAATATTCAACTTATAAATCTATTTCGACGACACAAGTGGTTAGCTCTGGTCATGACAGGTAAGGTACATAATTCTTTTCTGGCTTGACATGCAGCCACTGCTACAGCCTACAATAAAGCACTTGTATCAAAACTTGAAGTGCAAAAATAGTAGAGAGAACTTGCACATCTCCAACTTTTCCCCACTTCTTTTTAGATTTTAGACTACATTCTTTGTTTCATCTACCTACGGAGCCAGCATACGGTTAGGGGTTCATCCAAACTTCTTTGATAGAAAATATTAAGTATTATTTATATATAATAGATGTCAAATCTCATTTAAACTATTGGTGTATCTATTTCTTCAAATTTTGAACCTATTTTAAAAAAAAATCTAGCTCCGACACTGATTTTATCCAAAGTTAAACACTTTGTAGGGACTCTGTTACACACCATAAATCCATCCCCAATTTCATTTTGACAACAACTTTGTCTTTCTTTCCTTCCTTCCTTCTCTGCCGTGCAAGTGCATTACATTGGTGAAAGCAAAAGCTCATTTAATTCTACATCAAACACTTGGAGAAATACCGTTTCACTATTTTATCTTTTCTTCTTCTTTTTTTTCTCTTCTCTTCTCTTCTACGAAAGATTTAAATAAAAAGAGATCGAGATTCATCGAGAGTGGAGCAGTATTATTTTATATATACCTCAAATTACTTGAAAAATCTGTTGCACCAACTCCAAAATCCTTCATGCTGTTGGCTTACTTTAACTAACTACTCCTTAACCCACCCACTAATTTCTTCTTATTCTATATTTTAATAGTATAAAATATTGAGACGCCATTCTTTCAATCAGTCAACTTTTTCTTGGAGTATATTCTACACCAGTCAATCAATATTCCTCTAAAAAATTCTCATCAACCTCACCAACCAATTATTGTATGTCAAGTATGTTGGGTTCACAAGGCTTCGTATTGGCGACAGCCATGGCGGTCTCTGCCGGCACCGTGATTTTACTCGATCTTTTCGGGGTTAAGTACTTCCCGGCGACCCATCTTTCCGATCAACAACAAGACTACCCACCTGATCATAAGCAGATTCTCAAGTCCTGTTTATCCTCAGGTACGTACTAATTAAAATTTATGGCCAAACAGGAGCTGATTCTTTTGATCTTGGTTTTATGGATTAATTTAATCTAATTAGTTACGGTTTTCTTTCACGTTTTTTTAGCTGGGAAGAACAAGGACAAAACAAGAAAGAAAAAGAAGAAAGTTCAATTTGCCGCTGATGTGAAAAGTTCGAGCGGAAATGGCGAGGAGTACAGAAGAAAACAAATGAGGAAATTCACAGAAAGTCGAATTAAATCTTGTGGGAATGAGATTGTGGGGATTCCAGGAAATAGGATGGCTTTGTACACTGGGATTCTCAAGGATCGGGTTCAAAGAATGGGATTCTCCCATTGATCAATTTGTATTTTCGTTTTGGTTAATTCCTCTTCCTCTTCGTCTTCGTCTTCTTGCAAAACAAAAACAGAGGAATTAGGGTAAAGAAATTTTAAAGGCCTCACTGTAATTTGTAAATAATGGTGTGTGAACATATTTTCTGTAAATGGTTTTCTTTACATGAAATTAGTAACTCCTTTAGTAGTATATTTTTCTGGAATCTTCAGTTAATGGGTAGTTGTATATTTTTCTGGAATCTCCGTTACGTTGGGTTGGGTATCTGTATTAAATTTCGATAAAATTTGGATCTTGCGTATTTTGGAACTTACTTTTGTGGTTAATGGTAACAACACTTCCAATAATTTATTTTTTTCATTTTCAAGTCTCGAATCACTTTGATTAAGAGGGAAGAAATTGCAATCAATTTATCCCAATTCATATTGGTGCCAAGGACAGGTTCTTGTACAAGCTATTTATTACTGATTTGTCCAATGTTAATGCCAACATTCATCTTGAGCTCGGATCAATACTTTATGAGAATTATAATTGCATTAATTACAAATTTCTTATTCACATATGTTAATTGTTATAAGGGAAAATCTGTTCTCATTAGTCATTTCGAGGCATAATTTAGGTAGGCATTTTTTGGTGATAGAAATGATTTATTTATTTAATTTTTTTAAAGTTAGAATTTTATTTGGTTATAATTTTACGAATAATACGAGTGAAATAAGGCTGATGAAATTCCATCAAGCTCAACAATGGAGTAATTGGAGAACAGAAAAATACACAAAGGAAGAGAGAAAATATTTGCTTCTCTATTTCTGGAAGATACTAATCTGTGTTACAATTACAATGTAGTGAGTATATATAGGATTATCTACTCTACTCTAAGCTAACATTTACAGCTCAGCAATAGCTGGCAATTACTCTGCACTAACCGACTCTAACACACCTTTTGACAGAATAACTAACTCCTAATCACTTTTAACTAACTTTTAAACTAACCATTCTATTTCTCAATACTCCCCCTCAAGCTAGGCAGTGTGAACAAGTTCAACACTCCTAGCTTGCGCAAGAGATAGTTGTGTTGTGATCCATTCAAGGCTTTTGTGAACAAGTCTGCTTCTTGATCCTTAGAAGTTACATATACTGTATTTATTGTTCCATCTTGAATTCTTTCTCGAATGAAATGTAAGTCTATTTCAATGTGTTTGGTTCTTTCATGGAATATGAAATTTGCAGCAATCTGGATTGCTGCCTTACTGTCACTGAGCAACTTCACTGGAGTCTCAACATCAACCCTCATTTCTTTGCAAATTCCCACCAGCCAAAGTATTTTTGAAACAACTGCAGCCATGCTCCTGTATTCTGCCTCTGCTGAACTTCTAGAAACAGTGCATTGTTTATTTGATTTCCAGAAAATCAACGAATTTCCTAGTTTCATCACATATCCAATGATGGACCTTCTTGAGTTGGGGCATCCTGCCCAATTTACATCACAAAATACATTTAATTGTGTTCCCTTTTCGGAGCTCAGAAGTATTTCCAAACCTGGTTCATTTTTCACATATCTAACCACCTTGTAAGCTACATTCATATGAGATTTCTTAGGGCAATGCATGAACTGACTGAGCATGTGCACTGCATATGTAATATCTGGTTTGGTCATAGTTAGATACAACAATTTTCCAACTAGCCTTTGGTAAGGACCTGGATCTTCTAATTGTCATCACCTAGTTCTCCCACATGTTCATCATATTCCATTGTGGTTAGTTTTTTATTGCATTCCATTGGAGTATTCACTGGTTTGGACCCTGCCAGTCCCAAGTCTGTGATTAATTCCAGAGCAAACTTTCTCTGATTCATGAGTATCCCTTCATGTGACCTAGCTATCTCAATCCCAAAAAAGTACTTTATTTCACCTAGGTCCTTGATTTTAAACTTCTCTTGCAGTGTTATTTTTACTTCTTGAATTAATATAGGATTTTTGCATGTGATGAACAGATCATCAACATATACTAGGATGATTACTATGTTGTCTCCCATCTTCCTTGTAAATAAAGAGTAATCAAAATGGCTCTGTATGAATCCTGAATTGGTTAAAACCTCAACAAGTTTTAAGTTTCATTGTCTTGAAGCCTGTTTGAGTCCATAGAGGAATTTGTGCAGTCTACATACCTGCTGGCAACTACTCTCTCTCTGACTGACAAATCCTGGTGGTGGAACCATGTATACCTCTTCAGCCAAATCATTTTGAAGGAAGGCATTGAACACATTCATTTGGTGTAAACACCAGTGATTAGAAGCAGCTAAAGCAAGCACTAATACCATTTTGACTACAGGAGAAAAGGTCTCCTGATAATCCAATCCTTCTTTCTGGTTGTAGCCCTTGGCCACTAACCTTGCCTTGTACCTCTCAACTTCACCATCAGCCCTATACTTCACTTTGAAAACCCATTTACAATCTATTGGAGATTTTCCAGGGGGAAGATCAATAATAGACCAAGTGTGATTGTCCTGTAATACAACTAGTTCCAGGTTCATAGCAACAACCCACATAGGATCTGTGACAGCTTCATCATATGAGAGAGGCTCCTTGATGGGAGTGATTTTGGACAAGTAGGACTAATAAACAGGACTAAGCCTGGCAGTAGATAAGTAAGATTGCATGGGATAAACACATGAGCTAGAAGCAGGAGCTGAGTGGAGTTTACCACATACATATTCTTGCAACCAAGTTGGAGGAGCTTTGGTCCTTGTGGACCTTCTGTGAGGTACCAAAAAGGTGCAATATTGGCAATATCTGAGAATTCTCTTTGTGGAGATGGAGAAGTCATGATGGTGGTCATCTGAGGAAGTGTGATAGGAGCAGGGTCAGGGTTTATTTGAGATAAGACACAATTGGGAAACACCTGTATTTTTTTGTCTTTGATCATCTGAAAAGGAAAGAAGGTTTCTCTGAAATAAACATCTCTGCTCACAAAGAAGCTATTAGTAAGCAGGTTATAAAGTCTATATCCTTTCTGAGTGGAAGAATAACCCATCAATACAGCTGCAATGGACCTTGGTGAAAACTTGTCCCCACCTTGGATGTTGGTGGAAAAATATAGGCACCCAATGGTCCTCATGTGTTGCAATGAAGGGACTTTAGCATAAAGAACTTCAAAGGGTGATTTGCCAGATAGGACCTGAAGAGGCAGTTCATTGATCACAGAGACAGCATTCAAGACACACTTCATTCTCAACATATACACCCAAGTCATCCTACTACAATCATCCACTAAAGTGAGAAAAAATCTACAACCATTATGACTAGGTACTCTATATGGTTCCCAAACATCACCATGTATGGTGTGAAAAGGTTTATTGCATCTATTATGATGAGAAAGAAAAGGCATTCTGGTTTGCCTAGCTAGTGGGCAAACATTACAAGGCTGAAACTCATCACAATTATTTTTTAAACTTCAGAGAAGAAACCTGCTTCAGTACTCTAACATGAGCATGTCCAAGTCTTCTATGCCAAATTTTCATGTCTGTAAAACTCCTTACTTTGTTATTGTCACTATGAACCATACGTGCTGATGTCAATTGAGATTTATTCTCCTCCTTCTTTATAGGCAATTGAATATTGTATAAACCATCAACCTCCCTACTAACCTCCTTCACCACTCCACTGCGAAGATTCTGCATTACACAGAGATCAGGAAAGAAAGTGATAACACACTTTAAATCTCTGGTCAATTTGGAAACTGATAGGAGGTTATGTGTAAAATCAGGAATACACAATACATTGTTTATAGTGTGATCATTGTCTAGTTTGCACCTTCCCACACAAGCTACTTCTAATGTATTACCATCTGGCAAAAAACTCTCCTTGTGTTCTGATTATTTATTTGAAAATTTTCATTCAATATGTCCTTATTGTAGACTATAATCCACTTTCTAAAGAGTTCACTATTAGTAGCCATAAAGACTTGAGTCATACTTGCCATTTGCTTGTCTGAATCAGTTGATACCTCTTTGTGAAACATCTTTAAAATCTGATCATATTGTTCCTGAGTAACCATCATGCCACTTCCTTGGTTGGAACTTTGGGAAGATTGATCCATTTCCTGTGAATTCCTGCATTGGAAAGGATCATGACTAGTATTTTTTGTTGCTGCATTTGCTGAGTAATGCTTCTTCTTAGGTTTGGAGTCTCCATGATATCCATGTAGTCTATAACATCTCTCTCTTGTATACCCGTCAATTTACAATAATCATAGTACAAATGCCCATTTTTGCCTTTGTAAGTTCCCCTTCCATAAGGTCCAGGACCAGGAGATCCAAATGAGCCAGCTTGGCTGTATTTCCCTGAAGAACCTGGTCCAAAACTTGAGGACTGATTAAATCCTCCTTTGTTACTGAATAGAGCTATGCTATCTGATCCTTCAAACATTTCCCCCAAATTCTTCTGGCTTTCCTTAGCTACAAGCATGGCATATGCCTTGTTGATATTGGGAATATGTATCATCATTAACATCTGACTCCTAGCTTGTGAATACCTTTCATTTAAGCCTGTCAAAAATTGTAACAGTCATTGAAACAGATAATGCTCAGCATACTTCTTCGATTCTGGGCATTCACATCCAGGACAGGGTGCTAAGAAATCAAATTCCACCCACAGATCCTTCAGCTTAGTGAAATAGCTCGAAATAAAGGATGTTCCTTGTTTTAGTGATCCAATTTCTTTGTGCAGCTGAAACACTCTAGAACCATTCTCCTTATCGAACCTTTCCTTCAAGTCATTCCACATCATACATGCACTAGAAGCATAAGCTACACAACTAAGTAGATCTTTGCTCACTGAGCTCATGATCCACGATAGAGCTATGGCATTCACTTTCTCCCATAGATCGTGAAGTGAGGATGAAAACTTGTCCTTCGTGTGTCTCCCATCAACTAACCCCATTTTACTTTTACCTAAAAGCCCAATTCTCATAGATCTGCTCCACAGAGCATAGTTTTCAGGACCAGTAAGCTGAAAAAAAAATGAGAGAACTACCTGGTGTGTTGCATCCTTGCAGAAATAGAGGATGATTGGCATCAATTATTGTAGTCATTCCAGTACTGCTTCCAGTGTTATTCTCCTTGTTCGTCACCATTGTTGTTAACTGAAGAATCGTGAAAAATTTCAGCTGGTCAGATCGCAATCGAAACTAAACTCATCAATTCCAGGACATGAGGAATTCAATTCATCACTCCTGCTATGATACCATGATAAAATTCCTTCAAGCTCAACAATGGAGTAATTGGAGAACAGAAAAATACACAAAGGAAGAGAGAAAATATCTGCTTCTCTATTTTTGGAAGATACTAAACTGTGTTACAATTAAAATGTAGTGAGTATATATAGGATTATCTACTCTACTCTAAGCTAACATTTACAGCTCATCAACAACTGGCAATTACTCTGCACTAACCGACTTTAACACACCTTCTGACAGAATAACTAACTCCTAATCAATTTTAACTAACTTTTAAACTAACCATTCTATTTCTCAACAAAGGCTTTATCTATTTTTTAAATTCCAAATATAATCTGTAATTGAATTTTTTATAATCAAATGGTTGATTTTTTTCAAATAAAATGAAAAAGAAAAGTGAATATTTTTTTTAGTTTTGCCAAAAGAAAGGAAGTTAGGCGCGAACCCGGAAAAGCAAAATGAAATTACTTAACAAGGCCGGCGCGAAAAGAGTTAAAACGAAGTTGAAAAGAAAAAAATATTAACCGGCACGTGAAGCGCGAAAAAGGCCGTCTAAAAGTTTTGATCAAAAGGCAGTGTCGGAGCGATCGACGTTGGGAGAGAGATTGCTGTGGCCTTCTATCTCAGGTAATTCCTCCATCTTATCTCCATTACTTCATTGCTTCAGCTTTTAGCTTTCTAGTTACTTTTTTCCACTCAATTAGGGTTTCTCAATGTGTGCCGATTTCTCACAATTTTGAATTAGTGAGAGGCATTTGAGGCGAACGCTATTCGGAGGAATCAATTATTTAGTATTTGTGGTAAAACTTGTATACTTAGAACGGATGACCTAGATCACTTGTTTGTTTACAAATCTGGTATCTGGATTTCTAGAAGCAAGAAAAAAACTTCAGGTTGTGTATGCTTTTAGTTTCCTTATGAAGAAATTGAACATTGTGATTGATAGAGAGGTTCTAGTCACTGGAATAGTTATTTGGCCAGTGTATTCCTCTTTAGATGAAACCTCTAGTTCTGATGTATTTTCCAAGTGGAAGTTCCATATATGCTAACTGGTCTTCTCTGTAACTAAGTACAGCACTGAGCATGCAACATCTCTGTACGAATGGATGTAGAAACAATTGAGAGTATCAATTTTGCAGTACAAGTTCTGGTTTACAGAATCGAGTTATGGACCTTAAGAGACACTTTGCAAATTAAAGGACACTCGGTGTTTGGAATTGTAACTCCGATGAAGCGAACACACGTTCTTGCTTATCACATGTGTGATTTATTACTGGTCTCTTCATCAATTTATACAAATCCACCAAGTCTATCACCTATCTCTCTGAAAAATGAAAATATATTTTATGACTAGTTCCATATGATTTATTACGGGTCTCTTAAGAGCTGGCTCTTGATTACTTCTACCTGCAAGTAACTCCATTTCTTCTGATTCTGAGTTGGTACCTCCAATGGACAGACTCCTTCCTCCCACAAATGCCATCATTTTATCAGCAAACTCATCTGAGCTAACATCTTCCCCAATTTTGGGGATCATCCCCACTTATAAAATACTGCTACATCTACCATAAGCATTAAAATTTTGGAAGACGAAGTATGAGTATAGCTGATCAAAGTTCCTCTATCTCCTACAGATTTTCCCAGTACCTTCTGAAGCGCTAGTCTCAAGCATTTGCAAAAAAACAATAATGTTGAATCTGTCAGCAGAATTTATGGACTGAAGTTATTGTTCCTCTGTATGAGCTCATACCAATTATCAGCAATTTCCTTGATTTTGAAGAATTAGTCTCCCGCCAAAAAAAGAAGCAGCACTTCTCACCATGATGCCTTATTTACCTTGCCACTATCACCACCTTTCTCACTGTTGTTACTTTAGGCCTAAGTTACTCCATGATTGTTATAGAACTAATAAAAGCAAAGTATGAAATAGGCAAGAAGTTATGTGGATAAGGACTGAAAAAACTGTTTGATAGAATAAAGGAATGGAAACAAAGAGACTAAGCTGAAGAAAGAAAGAGAAGAAATCTTTAACCAGAGTATAGCATCAGAAATGCCATGGAAAATTATTGGAGAGATTGATGATCGATAAAAATTAGGTTAGAGTTGCCGGAGAAGGAGGTTGACAGACAATTACGTTCTGCAAGGTGAGAACCAGTCTTTGTATTTCACTTGGTTCCACTTTCCTCTATCGTATGCTCTAAGTGGGTGGGGGCATTTAATACATGTGTTAAGTCCAAGTCCGATTAGAAGCAGTCAATGATAACACTGCATGGTTTCCAAGTGTAGCAGGTAACAGTCTAATATTACAGAGAAAGTTGAACTTCATTAACATCATTGATAATTGTAAATGTGATGTACAACATCAAAGGCAATCTTGCTTTGGCGGGCTAGTTGTTTACCTAATATTATTTTTATCTTTGTCCAACTAAAGATAATATTTTCCCTATTTATTTTATTTTTTCGTGCTTAGTTGATTCTAATAGAAACAAATATCATTTGCAACAGAACTGTGGTTGTTCGGAATGCTATAATAATCCCAAATTAAGGTCCTCTTCACGAAGCAGTGAAGATCAGAAACATCAATATCAGGTGATTCATAAAGCTAAACTATTGGAGGACTTTTGAACAGCCCAGCACGTGTGGCATGGACAAAAGTGTAGGTAAGTCTCAGGTAATCAACTCATCAGTTAGTGCATCTACACTGACATATGATGGTCATGTGACTGCAAATCCAAACAACCCTGCTGAATTTGTAAATCATGGTAAATTTGACTCTCCATTTTGCTTCCATGTTTTTTCTTGTCTTAACTTTGTTGTTAAGACGTACCTTGGTCTTTTGTGGAAAATATACTTGCTAGTTTATACAAATGGTTAAATGCATGTCATATATATAAGTAATTGAAGTTTGTGATATTTGATCTTAGATGGTGAAACCAATAATAAGGTTTTACTGATAAATTTGTTCTTCTCGTCATTTTTTTGGGGTGGGTGGGGCTGGTGTGGTATTTTTCCTGATTTTTTCAAGAAACCTATGATATGAATAAGAATAAGTACTACTTACATTTTCAAATATCCGAACCATAGTGATGTTGATGTTCCAGATTAAATTCTGTCACACCGTTGAGAGTGATAAAAGATAATTGGTCCATCTCTAATAAGTTCTATTTAGACTCAATACACTGTTTAGGCATTTGGCTTAATATAATTGTTTCCTATCATCATCTTTTAAAGGTTTAATGAACAATTATTTTATATGCGAATTTTCTGCCAGGACTACACCTCTGGAACCAAAGCAGAGAGCAGTGGATAGGACACAAGAAGCTTGTCAACCAACCACAACAGCTCCGTGAACCTAAATTAAAGTGGGATGTTTGTCTTAGATCCCTGCACTACCTTAAAAGAATGGCTTAAAATGACATTGAATAGCAGGTCTTTTGCTTCTTACTGAATAAATGAGGCATTATATTCTTGTGAATCTTTTGATCTCTTTGATATAGAGGAATAACATATACCTATAGACAGAAAAAAAGAAGATATAGAGGCATAAAATATAGGTGATAGGCATGCATGCAAAGGTTGGAATCTGAAAAATTCTTTGGATTAGGTGTAAGTTTTGAGTATCGGTGATTTAGTGGTGTTAAGTACTGAAGTTTCTGATCTTCACCATTTGGTGTTCTAAACTGCTGGCATGACAGCACATAGAGCAGTTTTTTGTATATAATTTGCTAAACTTAATCTCTTTTCTTAGGGTTGAAATAGGTCTTGTCATATAAGTTGCCCATGACAATATAGGGTTGCTCAAGTGTAAGCACCCTCCACCTCGAACGAGGGATCAAAAAAGGTGGGAGCTTCTAGGGAGGGGTAAAAAAGAAAAAGAGAAATATCTAAGTTGCCCATTGAGGAAGGATTCAAAGATTTCACGACCTTATTGATCCAGATAGTAAATAATGCTTCACATTTTGCGATAGCCCATATCCAGCCTTTAACGTTATCACTTTTGAAGGCATAGACTAACTCTGGATCACTAAATTGTAGAGCATGTTGTTATATGTTCTCTTTCTCTTCAAAGAAATGAGATCTTAGCAACAGGCCAACCAACTTGTGTGTATAGAATTGATTTCAACTTTGCAAATGGTACATGGTGGAGCGAAATTTATATTCCTTAATCAATCTATCTTTGGCTTGATGTCTTATTCTGCAGAAACTGTGAAAAGACTACTTTTAGAACTTGTCAAAATCCCATGTGGGCATGTAATATGCCACTTTCCAAAGGACTCACATCTAAGGCACATATGACCTTAGCTGAAATATTTCCATGTAGAGTGACCAATTTTTAGCTTGAAAGTATAAAGCTTTTCAAGGATGATCATACCGAAAGAAAAATAAGGAAAATTTGGAATGTATATGTGGTTTTGCTTGTGCATTGAGATTACTCTTTTAACTGGATTTAGGAAGTAGATAAGTAATTTTGTGTTGTCATGATCTTTCTGATGACAACTGTGTTTTAGGTTGTATTACACTCACCAATCTTCTAGCTTGCTTAATAGGATGTCCTCCCCATTTTATTTTTGAGTTCAATCAGCCTCATTTTTACGTCAGTCAGTAAAAATTTGTTGTCATTAACAATCAGAGTGTTACTTTTGTAATTATGTTTCTGTTTTTTTTTTT